>JAIPMN010021645.1:1729-13306 GCA_020650975.1 Apostichopus californicus | reverse complement strand
CACTGTAGGCGTTTGTCACCTGTATCGAACAATGCTAGTTCTGTTTTGGTGACATATTTGCCTTACTCTAGAGATCAAACATGATGCTAACCAACTCGAAATCATTTGTGATTCCTAAAGCCGGATCTCGAAAGAGATACTTCGAACAGTAAAACAGTAGAACAGTACAAAAATAATAATAATAATAGTAATAATAGTAATTATAATAGTAGTAGTAATAATAATAATAATAACAACAACAACAACAACAATAATAATAAAAATAATAATAATTAAAAAGATAAACACACCAGAACAATTTCACTACTTTTGGGTGTGTTGATCTTTAATAATTTATCATATATTAGTCATACCCATAGAAATTAATTTCTATGGTCATACCACATGCGACACATTTATTATATGACTACTTGTCTATTTTGGCGTTCAATACGAGCGACTTTGACGTTTCTAGCATATTATTTAACGATCTCTGGTTACTGAAAGAAATTTGAAATCCGTGAGACTTGAAAATAGGCAACCAAGCTCAATTCATCTCCATTTACAAACAATGAGCCTTTTTCCAAGTGCAAACGCTATCTTGGACGATGAAAGAGGTCCGGAAGAACCGAAATCAGAAGGTATATAAAATGTTCTTTATCTGAATTTACCAGCACATTTACGAAAAATGGACTCAAAATTGTTAGCTGTTAGCATTGGTCCTAGTTCCACGAAAATACAATTACACTTGACTTGTATAGTGTTCGTTACTAACGTTAGTCCATGACACGGCATGTCGAGCCATGTCCATTAATGGTATAACAAAGGGTATGCCATTCTGTTACCATCATGTATACCAGAATGGACTGAAGTGAATGTTTGTCTATTTTTTTCGGCTCAAAAAATAAACCCTTGGCAGTTGGTAGCATTTAATTCCTAAGTTAGGCCATAAACAGTTCGAGGCAAATGATGCCATCCACTGCATCATTTCACAATGTCAATCCAAATAGCAAAGGCCTAATTTCATATTTCTTTCTGAGCCTATAGTTTAAACAAATATGTTTCAATTCAGGGTTCACATGTTTCTGTTACTTAATATTCCTGTGCTGGCTTCCTTTACAACAAGTTGCTCATTTTCTATGGCTCGTGAATAACACCTTATAACACTGAACATTGCGCTGATTTTTGTTCTCAGAGAACCAACTTCACTGGCTTAATAATGATAGTTACCAAGATACCAGAGGTAATGGAAGATACCAAAACAAACATGTTAAACACGAGGAAGAGTTACCAGAGCAAGTGCAATTTGTAAAACTGCACAAACTAAGTTATCAGAAATATACGGACAGCTCTAGAAATCAAGATTTGATCAAAAGTGAGAGTAGAAAGGAGAACAAACAGAAAAAGGGCCACAAGAGCAAAGAAAGAGATGGAAAACTTCATCGAGATGACAGAGGAAAGAAATCTAGGAGCAGCAGCAAGAATAAGAGCAGACATAGACACAAACACAGAAGCAGGAGTAGAAGCAGGAGTAGAAGCAGGAGTAGAAGCAGGAGTAGAAGCAGAGAGAAATACCAAAAGTTTACACACAGGTACTGTAATAATGGCACACATTTTAAATAAGCTAATGATTCAATTGACTCTAAAAATATGCCAGACTTAATAATATTTAGATTTCACTGAGTTTCAGGCTTTTTGGTACTTTCTCTTTCAATTGGGATTCAAGTTGTAAACATTTCTGAGAGCATGCTTGATTCCTTGAGCAATATGTGGATAGTATTTTAAAATTCTATCATAAATGTGTAATGTTGTAGCAGCCAGCTTTGACAATAAAACACCAAAAGTAGTTTAGGTCATTTCCATTTGTTGGAAGCATTTGTTGATACTATGTAGTACAAACAAATAATCAGGGAATAGTTTAGTGCTCAAATTGTAGCATTTTGTAAGTCTATGATTTTTTTTCCCTCTCATTGAATAATATACTGTAGATCCTGTGTAGAAAACTGCACTTTAATACATCTTTTACACTTGTGTAGCAACTTGATCATATTGTATAGCATTTTGCGATGCCATTCTTTATCAATTATACCCTGATACGTATACTCAAAGTTAAAAGTGGTAGTGACTGAAGTCCAATATTAATAAGTAACTGAGTAATCTGAGCCAAGAGAAAAAGGAATCTTGAATTAATTTTGCATTTTCCATTCATATTGTAGACCTTCATCTATTTGGTTGGATGATCGTACAGATATGACAGACGATCTGTTTTACCTTGATCCAAAACCAGACCGCAACAACCTCTGTTTTGATACCCTCGACTATAAAGATGCCGCCTTCTACAAACCCCTGGGTAGAAAGTGTCTGGGTGGTGCAGACCTGAGTGAAAGAATATTTTGGAGTGACAAGACTAAGGGCAAAGCCAAGATCAAGCAATCGAGGAAAGGGAGATATTTCAGTCACTTTGCTTCTGTTGCATCCAATGATAAAACTATAACAATGTCGGAAGTCTTGAAAAAGAATGACGATAGCACGAAAAGGGTCTCTGGGTTTGTAGACAAAATGGAGGATGAATCTGAAGAACCAGATCCTTTCATTCTAATCGAAGAGAAAAGCAAATCAAATTCTTCTTGTTCGTCAGAGGTGGATCCTCTTGGACTGTATGATGCATCAACCAGACAATATCTTGGTATTTCTGGTGAAAGTGTTAATGGCGGTCAATTGTCATCTAGTACCATGGAAACGTATGTCAGAAATCCGATAACAGACCGAGTAGCTTATTTCAACAAGTGCTTGAGTGAGAACCCTCGAGATATTGCAAAGTGGATCGAATTTGTAAATTTCCAAGACGAACTTGTGAAATCGAACGTTTTCAATCCTCTCTCTGTTAAACATGGTAATCTGAAGAACGAGAGCCTGCTGCTCACCCAGAGAAAACTGTCTATTTTGGAGAAAGCTTTAGAGAAAAATCCCGGGTGTCTAGAGCTACAATTAGAACAGGTGGAAATCTGTCGCGATGTCTGGGAATCGACTAAAGTGTCGGAATTGTGGACAAAAATGTTAAAGGATCACCATGGCAACAAAGATTTATGGCATCATTACCTCTTGTACTGCCAGTCTTTGTATTCTTCATTCAGTGTGTCGAGTATCTCGTCTATTTACGGAGACTGCGTACAGAGTCTTCTGGAACGTGTCAGCCGTAAAGAGGAATCCGAAGTCACAGAGACAAATATTTTTGGTAAGTGGCTTTCTGCACTGGAAGGGACTGGGTTGAAAATTGGCAGGGGTGGGTAGAGAGGGTGGGGGGATGTGGGAAATTGGCAGGGGTGAGATAGGAGGGTTTAATCTGGGAAGACACAAGTTTGAGGAACAGTGGAACATGTGATATTGATTTGAGTAGGAGGAGGGTGGGGACCACAAATTTACCTCAAAATGTTCCAACAAAATGGATAATAGATTTTCTCTGTTTTTTGAGAAAGGTGAACTTTAAAAGTGGATAAGGATACTTTCATTATCAAAAATAGGGAACTCCTATGTTATGAAAGGGTCATTTTTGAGGTTTTCCAAAAAAGTAAGCTTTATCAATGAAGTTTTATAAAGTTTTGCTGTTTTAAATAAATTAATGGAACCATTATTCAAAGATGATACAAATTTGATGTCATATATCTATTTCCAGACATATTTATCCAGCTCTGTCACTTCTGGCATCAAGCTGGCCACACTGAGAAAACCATTGCAGCCTTCCAGGCCATGATTGAACTCAACTTCTTTTGTCCAGAAAATTTGGAACAATCTACTGCTCTATCAGCTCAGGTATGTCTACTGAAGGTCTAAATTTATTCATTTTCTCATCAAATTCTTTTCCGAAAACTGTTGATGTTTTGTCACCTATTGAGCGTTGTTGTTTGATTCTTTTATGGGCTTCATTCTTTTATGGGCTTCATTCTTTTATGGGCTTCATTCTTTTATGGACTTTGCTTGAGAAAGTTATTTGTTTTGTTTATTTTTCTTGTTATCAAAAGATCTCAGAGCAAAACTAATTTCATAGGTAAAGATTTTTTAAGTACATTTCATATCATTACAATCCTTTCTAGTATTGATTTTTCTCTCCCATGCATGTTTATTGGTTTATATAGCTAGCATTCTTAGAGACATTCTGGGATTCTGATGAACCAAAGTTTGGGGAATCTGAGGCCAAAGGATGGAATCATTGGATGAACATGAAAGAGAAGGGAGGTTGGCAGCAAACAGCAACAAGCAGCAGTGAGTAGTAGCAAAACATTTTCTTCAGCAATTCTCATTGGGATCCTTAAGCAAATAGTTCAAGTATAGAAAAGGACATTATTATTTAAATTATTTAATCAAGAATAACAATTTGGTTAGTAGATTAAGATCTTGTTTGGAACAAATTTTTAAACTGAAAAAAGAGTGAAGAAAACTTCCAGCTTGTTAATAATTAAGCGCCTTAGAGCAATTTCTGATTGGATAAGGCGCTATAGAAATTTTGTAAAATAAATAAATAAATAATTTCCCATCAGTTTTCTGTTGTTCGTTTACTTGTACAGTTTTACCTAAAGTTATAATTAAGACAATAAGGCACACACTTTATCATTTTGATGAATAATAGATTCTGAAATTTTTATTTTACAGCTGCTGTTGTTAATGAAGAAGATGACAGAACACTCGATCCTTCTCTGTCTAAAGTTGAGGCATGGATGATGGAGGAATCTTCTAGAGGATGTGATCATATGTTGCCATGGCGACCTGATCCGTTGAAAGGCCAGACTACAGATGATTGTGATGATCCAGATAGGTTGGTCCTTTTTGATGACATCAGCAAAGTGCTCTTCAAGCTGACTGGCAAAAATGCAAAGTTTCATCTCGTTCTTGGGTTGTTGGAGTTACTGGGAATACAAAATGAGGCTATGCTGACCACAAATAGTTCACACACTCACAAGTTTCTACACACTGTAATCCAATCAGCGCACCAACTGCTGCATGCTAAGTTTGCCGTTAGCATGGATGGAGAAGATTTTAACAGAGAATGTGTCGTGTCATCCTGGCATTCCACCTGGGTGAAGAGTTGTCCTGGTATATTGAGGATCTGCGAGGTAACGAAAAGAGACAAAACCACAAACGAAATACGTAAAAGCGTAGACACAGCAAGATGGTCCAAACGGTTGAGTGAATTTGTAGATTATGTCATAGATCAAATTATTCCAAAAGTTTCTGATGATCGGCAGTCCGTACTTCGACTTATGCAACTCAGTTTCCATCTGACAAATGTTACCTATTCAGATGAACCAAAGGCAAGGAAGAAGCAAATAAAATCAGTCCAAAAGAGCGCCAAGAGGACATTATCACTGGAGGGTAATCGAGACAATCTAGCATTGTGGGAAGCCTATGCATTGTGGGAATGGAGTGTGGGAAATATCAAGGAATCTCAGAGGATCTTTGAGACAGCTCTCTCCTTTGCCGGTGTTCCGAAAAGTGACTCAGAGATTCATAGTTACACAAGACTGGTGCATACAGTGGCATCTCTGAAACTTCATGATGTTTTTGCCAAAAGGGAATGTGAACTTGGCTATCGTTCTAGAGAAAAGGGGCAAGTGGCCACAGATAAACTAAAGACAGAAGCAATCAATTTACTAACAACTCTCGGTGAGGGTGTCAAGTTTGTTCCTTTGTCTCAGTATCACGAAAGTGCCGTTGCCTCTGGAAGAATCCTCAAAGCTAGAAAGCGATTCGTTGAAATCTTGGACGAATGCAAAATGGAGTATTCGCCGATAGTTGGTCCCGCCCCTGCAAAGGATGGGGAGCACCTGGTCACTCCTTCCGGTAGCTATATGTACCACCTTAGCAGCTGTTATGCCCTCTTCCAGTACCTCACGGTGAGCTCTCAAGCAGCAAGGGTCGTTTTTCAAGATGTTCTCTCCTTTCTAGATAAAGTACCGACAAATTCAAACCCGAATGAAATATCTGTCCTTTCCTCTCAGAAGGAATTGGACAGTGAGCTTGTAACAGTAGCAGAGATTCAGTTACTTTCATTCCACACTGGTGTCAGTCCGGTGCCATTAACGGACCTACGGAGTGGTCTACAGAAGGCCCTCTCTAAGTATCCATCAAATGCAACCCTTCTAGAGGTTTTCCTCCAGACGGAGAGGAAGTGTCATGTAATGGGGCGGCTAAGAAGATACTTTCATCACCTGATCGAAAACACCCAAAGTCCTGTGCCAATCTTTTTTGCAATACTCAGCGAACTTAGGAGACAGGAGTCAATCCAAGAAGCAACCAAAGACAGGTCGATGACCTCTACCATACCAGGTCAGTTCAAGGTCCTCTCAGCATATTGCCTTATAAACCGAAAGGCATCCTTCAAAATCTGTTCCTTCGGTTTTGGATTTCTGATTGAAAACCATGATTTCACCAATCAATATAACGCAGAAAACTCGTTGAAAGCAACAATTTTTATTTGATCTCAGACTGACGATTTGTAACACTGGTTTGTACCTCGCTTAGTCTTAAAGTTCTTCAACTAATGGCAAGGTAGGAAATTCAAGCTGAAAATAATAAAGTATGCTGCTCAAATTTCCAGCCAGCCACAGAAATATTTCTGAGTCAAAGTAACTTGACTGATGATGCTTAAAGTTATTTTCAGTTCAGTTTAGTAAAATTCCAGTCTCAGGTACAGTATTAATCAATAAGTCACTGAGCAACAATTGAAATCATTATTGTAGCCTTTTAAGCTAGTTACTATGCAGATGTGTATGCCACCTTAAGGGTTTATTTAATAGCAAAAAACTTGCAAAAGTTTTAAATTATTAAAATATTTTCAGGAAGTCAAATTACGTTTGGTTGAAATTGCCAACCAAATAGCAAATGCTCCTTTGAATGTTTTTTGTTCTTTTTTGTTTGTTATATACTTTGTAGAAGTTTAGGCCTTACAGAGAAGTGAAGTTACGATCTGAAATGATTTCAAATAACTTTTGAAATTTTGGTTAGAAGACACAGAGACTTATGTTGATGATTGTATTGTTTCTTTAACAGAAGGAAACTTTGTGGTGGCAGAGACAGGCATCAGTCACCAGATCCGGTCGCTGTTTGAGAGAGCAGTGAGGTCGAGATACACCAGACACTGTATTTTATTCTGGAGGATGTACATTCAGTTTGAGGTGAGTGCTCCATCTCGTTGCATATGAAAGCCACATTGTCCAATCCATTAAAAGTCACAACCAATAAAAATACCAATGTCAGTGGTGTGAATTGCAGGCAAGACAAAGTACTGAAACTGTACCTAAACCTGGAGTTTTGATTCGTTCAGTCAGTCTTTATGAAGGGTGCAAACTGAGGTTGAAAAAGTAACTTGTCATGATTGTACGATCGTGTATTACATACAAGTTAGTGCCAGAGAAATATCTTTTTAAGTTGATTTTAGTTAATAAATTCAGTTGAAGGAAATTTTGATGTATTTTCCGCAGTGTTTCGTACAACTGACCAAGTTTTGCCTTGTTTTAAAGACAAAGAGAGCAGTAATTTATTTACGGTACACCTAGATTTCCAAGTAGATAACTTTGAAATTTTAACTATTCCTTTTCCTGGGTAGGAGGGTTGCTGTAGGTGAGATCATCTCCATATCATTTGCTGAAAATTGTCCAATATGGACCTAAATAGGCCAAACCTTGACTCTCATTGAAACCTATTCCCGTTTCTTATACTGAATAAGTGCATACCTGTGAGAGTTGCCCAGACTCCACAGTGTTATGTATCACTTTCAATGGTGGTAATAAAATTGAAATATGTTGTGACCAAACTCAGAAATGAGTTTACCAGTCTTTGAAATTATAAGATTAAGTGGATCTTCTAGAAAATGATTTAACTAAAATACTCATGGATATAAAATATTTCTTTTAATTCATCCGTCCTAATCCAAGAAGTATTACATCACTCTTTGTAACCAGGAAAATAATTTTTGGTGGGTTCTGAAATTTTAACACAAATCAACTTTCATATTTCTCTGGAAATGTCATTTTATAACAAATGTCTTTCTGTACCAATTAATGGATTGACTATTAAAGTGCTTGCTTTATACTGTAGAATTTACTGTAAAATCCCTGTGGCATTTGTTTGTCATTTTATTTCCAAACTTTCTTCATGTCAATTTTCTGTATATATCACTAAATGTTTAGACTTCTGTCTCCTCATCATTCTTAAATTGTTCACTGTTCCCCCCCCCCACCCCCATCAATATTTTGCTAACAACTAACCAATAAAAAGGAATTCAAGTTTATATATTTTAACATTTAAATGAAATGTAATTTTTACATTTTATCTGCCACATTTTTCAATGCCTGTCGTACAAATCTAATTATGGGTTCCATGATCAACATTTATGGTATTAAATGCTCTCCATTCTATTGAACTAAACTATTCCCCCTTCCCCAATTCTAATAGGTACTCTGCTATCACAGTAGTGCAAGGAGATGGGTGTACCACTTCCAAATTTTAGCATAGACTTTCAAATAATGAGCACATATCTCACAAAGTCAAAAGCAATAATAACTAAGTCAAGGTGATGTGTACAAACTTTAAGCCATATTTCTTTGTGGCTAAACTGTTACTTTATACATGCAATGGTTGGCTTACAATAAACAAAATTTGAAATATATGTAACATATGTATTCGCTGGTTCCTCTTAAATCTGAGGTATTAATGTAAGCTAAAAGTTTCAAATAAATTGATTATTTGAGTTAACTACCTAGAGAAGTTTCTTCAACTACAGACATTTGTAAACATTTGATGCTCTGCATGAGATTTAAAGGATGTCTTTAGTCATAGAAATAAGTTTTAAGTTTAATATGCTGTACATCATTATAAAACACTGCCATCTGTCCACATTGTATTTCAATACCACATATTTTGTTGTTGAGGAATGACCCTTTAAAACACATTAGGGTCATCAATGAAAGTGACTGTAATGCTTAGTTTAACCACAGATCAGTACCTCAGATGCACACAAAACTCAAATAGGAAAACAAAGACCTCTATGACCTCAGATTACATGTTTACAATGCATTTCAAAATTTTCAAGGATAAATGACCAGTGTTACAGTAAATGTCATCCAAGGGTGCTCTTACATTAATGTGAAGTTAAAAGAACATGTTTTAGTTGACATATTATGATTTATCAAACAATGGATTAACATTTCGGCCTGCACTGACTTGAATCGACATCATCAATTTACCAACACGGAACTTTCCAGAAATATAACATATTTTAAAGCTGATTATCTTGAAAACCATCTAGCACTCAAAATTTACTATTTTTGGTGTTGGTTATACCATATTGAGACTAAAATTCAGTCTATGAATTATCCTATAAGGCATTTCATACACCTGTAATTTTGTACCAACAATTATTACAGTTATGGAGTTAATTCTGAATCAATAACATAAAGAATGTCTGCATCATGGATAGCAAACACTATCAGATTATTTTTTTCATTATATTGACTACTGTACCATTGTACTGTACCATTGTACTGTACCATTGTACTGTACCATTGTACTGTACCATTCAAATGACATGCAGTAAATGTTTGCCATTTCTATGCCTCACCTCCTTCCAGTTAATTATGTAGATTGATTGATTTTGTCTTGCATTTTCACACCCTGTATAGTATATATGTAACAGAAATTATTACTCATATTTCTGTAATTAATAGAAGATTAAGTTTAGTGTTTTAAAAAAACAAAAATCTATTTCTTAGATAACTAATTCTGTTTGAGTAAGAAAAATAGAAAGATAAGAAACTAGCATTCTATATTTATTCAGAAAAGCTGGGAAAGTTATGCTAATGAGCTAAAAGCAGGAATAATTGGGGATGTAAATGTTTGGGATTGTTTTTGCTGGTTCAGTTTGTCAGTCAGTCAGTCAGTTTTGTCATTGTCACTCTATAAACAATTGTTCCGTGCTTTATGAATACTGTGCATTTGTGGAATGCGAAAAGTTTCCAAGTGGAAAATATTGATTGTTTCAAGCAGTTTTCTCTGAGCAATGAAAGCCAGAGGCAATCCCTTTTTTTCTTTTTCCCTGGGCAATGAAAACTAGAGGCTGTCATTTTGTCATTTTGAGTTCCTCCTATTCTGTAAAGAAAGGGTCCTCGAATATCCTTAATATTCCGTCAGATATCATTTTAGTATAAAAGTATCTAAGTAAATGAATAATGGAAAACTGACTGCAAAATTTTAGACAATGGAAAATAGCATAAGAGAAATTAATGACTACAGTAGAATAAAATTCTTTGCTCTTAATTTCCATTAATATATATAATATAAGTACACATCTTAGTCAGTTAAATGAAAGGAGATTAAGGGAAGTGTTTGAGAGAACGTTATGTACAGTAAGCCCTGACTGTACTGTACCTGAAGAAACTAACTTTAAAGGTGAAGTGGGAAAGAACACACTACTTTGTGATATGTCAACAATATTTTTTATTGCAAATCTGTCACTTTTCCAAACAAAACAATCAACTCAACATCTATTCCATACTTTTATTTGTTTTGCTGCTTTATATTTTAGGGTCTTTTAAATACTTTTGTGAAACACTGATGACCTGTAATATTGAATATAGAATTTCTAAAATGTTTAAGAAAATTGGTGCCAATAATAGAAATGTTTAAACAAGCAATCAATTCCCCAGTAAAGATTTTAAAATTGAATGTGATAATTATTTCAAATTAGTTTTCAAATACTAATACCTTTTGTAAAACTAACTTTATTTAGCATGTGAACTCATTTAATACCCATTGCTTTCTTTCTTACAAACCACTCCAAAAAAAAAAATGAAAAGTATTAAATTTCCCAAATAGAGGTTTTAAAACTTGAGTAAGGTGGATTCAGAATCTTCAAACTACAGTAGGCTAAAAACCTTTCTTTAACAGTCACAATTTGATGAGTAAATGTCTTTGACAGTGTTTGTCACTTCCTATCCACACACCATTCTAGTACTCAAGATTCTGTTTTCTTCATTCCTTTTGACTAATTATAATGCCACCTTAATGATTTATACTAAATCCTCTCACTATAATCACTGCCAAACTAAGAAGTATATTAATGTTCAAAATCTGTTAAGACCTGTTTTATGTTTTAGGGGACAAATTTGTAATTCACTATTCATTAGTGTAAATTGAAACTAGCGAAGAAAAACTGAACAGAAATTAATTGTGATATGATCATATTCCATTATGCCTTTTACTGTCTTATTTAATTTGTCTTGATGAGCCGTTTAAAAGGTTTGAGGGCCAATTGAGTGACTTGTATACAGCGCGTAGCCAGGAATTTGCCAAGGGAGGGGTGAACCTGTAGGCAACTATCAGAGCCGTACAGTATATATGGCTCTGCAAACTATCCAAGTGTAGCGCCACCATGAGTTGCTGCATGTGTTGAAGAAAATTTTGGCAGAAAGTGCCTCCCAGATCGCTGGAAATGGCACTTCCCAGGCCTTGTAAGTTGCATCTAAGCATTTTCTAGTTTGAAATTACTAGCGATATCATAAAAACATAAAAAAAATATATACTCAAGGGGGGGACGGCCGCCCCCTT
>JAIPMN010021634.1:0-16176 GCA_020650975.1 Apostichopus californicus | reverse complement strand
CTACTCTACTGTGCTGTACTAAACTGTGCTATACTATACTGACTGTACTGACTGTACTGTACTGTACTGAACTGTACTGTGGTGTGCTGTACTGTACTGTACTGTACTGAACTGTACTGTACTTTACTGTACTTTACTGTACTGTGCTGTGCTGTGCTGTGCTGTGCTGTGCTGTATTGTACTGTACTCTACTCTACTCTACTGTGCTGTACTAAACTGTGCTATACTATACTGACTGGTACTGTACTGTACTGAACTGTACTGTGGTGTGCTGTACTGTACTGTACTGAACTGTACTGTACTTTACTGTACTGTACTGTGCTGTGCTGTATTGTACTGTACTCTACTCTACTCTACTCTACTGTGCTGTACTAAACTGTGCTATACTATACTGACTGTACTGACTGTACTGTACTGTACTGAACTGTACTGTGGTGTGCTGTACTGTACTGTACTGTACTGTGCTGTGCTGTGCTGTGCTGTGATGTGCTGTGCTGTACTGTACTTTACTGTACTGTATTGTGCTGTACTGAACTATGCTGTAATGTACTGACTGTACTGTGCTGTGCGGTACTGTACTGTACTGTAGGAGGCCATTCTTCCTTGTCCGCTTCACTGTATATTCATGCAATTAATTCTCTCTGGAGCATGTACTAATCCTGAATATATATATATATCCTCACTGTTCTAGCCAACCTGTTGACTACACAACAGGTTAACCAAGCATTCCACCAATGTTTAGGTCCATTACGCTGGATCTTCCAAGATGACTGAGCTAAATGAACCACTTAACCCCCCCCCCCCCAACACCCCATCAGAATCGAGGCTCAAAATGCCTGAAAGCTACAATGGCATCACTATGGATTGGTATGGGGGAAAAATACCTCTCTAAATATGAACTCATATTAGTCCAGATCATTTGAAAGATCATTAAAATGTAGCAATATTTGTCATATAACATACACCTGCACATCCTTTAATCACTTTTCACAATTTTTCATTCAATGTCTATCTTCCGCAATAAATCCTCAAATATCCATCTCCATGTTTGTTTATAAATGTCATGTTAGATCACTTGTGATCACGAGAAACTCAGGCTTTGTAAATTTCACCAAAAGCTGGAAATCTCTCTCTCTCTCAAATGTATCCACTTTGTTAAAACTTATTTGTGAAATAGTTGTTGGAATATCTATATAGAAAATACATCTCTCTATAGAACAGCGTGCAATAATGAACCACAGCGGTATAAAACTAGCGGTCGTGCCGTAAATTGGATAAATTTTGAGATCTTTTCATGTGCATATTTTTATCATTTCCTCATCTCAACCACATTAACTAAAAGTGTACAAGCTATAGCATAGTATGATGTACAGTGCACACCAACATGAATGCCCATCAATAATCAGTACATTTTGTCTCCATACATATTTCATTGTATTAATTATTGTGCCTTTCGAGGTTTCAATACAGATGCCAATCTGCGGTCAAGCCGTGCATTATATATCCTAAATGTAAGCCCTCAAATTCATCCTCCTCTGGCCTAACTAACATGCACGATATTTGGTCCACAAAAGTTCAACTAACAAAATAGGAAAATCTACAGGTACTGTATGTACTTTTCCATATGATCCGCAATCACATATCTTTAATGAAAATAGAAGTGAACCAAGCAGTAGTTTCAGCTGAAAAGGTTCAAATTGCTAGATCAAATATACATGATCAGGCTTTTCCTCTTTCCTCTTTGCTCTCTCTGAGTTTTACTTATTTATTAACTTTTTATTAACCATGCAATTAATTGGCTTAAAGAGCTCTATATTCCAGCTCAAGTGTAGCAATGATGGTGCTTGTAAGAGAGCAAACTGTCAAGTATTAGTATGCCTGCCAGTATATATGTAAAAAAAAATGATCAAGTCGAGACAAACTGATGTTTTCTACAGAATCAACTATCCCAAAAAAAATAATAGGAAACCATTATGGCCATATGACATGGTTTTAGTGTTTATTATATTTTGTCTTTGTACTTTGTGGAGGGAGGGGAGGTGATGGGGGGGGGGGCCTGGTAAGAATAAGAAAAGCTATTAGCTAGACAATGTGATAAGTGTTCAGCATTGTATTTTGATATGATAATGGTCTCCAAATTGATTTTCTTTCTTTACTAGCATTTGCTAGATTTGATAAATATCTTTTGAGTGAAAGCATTATATAGAAATATTATAAAGGCTTGCTCTAACATTTGAATAGTAAATTACACACAAAATGTGAAGCAAATATCGCTAGGTTGGGACTGGCTGCTAGGATTGGTTGGCGTGTATATCTGACATATTTAAAGTCCATTCATTGGACTTTATCGTGCATGGATTGTGCTTGGAGATTTGTATGTTCGATCTGCTCCTACTTGTAGCCTGCTTTTTTTTCATATTTTGAGGTGTTTTTTCTTCCTTTCCACCTCTATCCTCTCTTTATTTTAATGTATATCTATCTATAGTGCTCTGAGCAATGGCTTTAATAGTTTGATGTAAGTCCCAATGATCCATAGAAGCGACAAGATAACTAACTGGATCAAAATTGCAATTTCTTTTCGAAAGTTGGATTTCGTCATGGAAAATACTTATTGCTTCCAACCAGCAAAATAAGTTGCTGCATTAAATTCATATAAGTATAGCAGGTCTTCCACAAACAGATAGATCGAACCAAGTCAGTCTTTACAGTGATTTACATGACAATCAAGTTTGCACAATACTTCCAAATTTCTAACTATACTGCATGTAAAATGTAGAACAGGCAAAAAACCTATACACTCCATATGTACACTTTTATACAGTACAGTACTGTACTGTATTTGCCTACAGTACTGTAGTTCCAATGTCTGGCTTAGTCTTGAAATGACGAGTATGCAAAACTGGGTGCTTAAATACCACTTGGCAGCAGTGAATCAAGTTGCTGGTTCTGTGGTTCATAATGTCAACATCAAAACAATTCCTCTTTCCAGGAAATAATTTTAACCTTCAAAATTTGGTGTAGCAGTTTGAATGCTCTGAAATTTGTCCCTGAATTATAAAATACTATGACTCCTGTGTAAAATTGAACTGCTATGCATATTTTGATATGTATATACAGTACATAGCAACTTGGCCATTTTGCATAGTAGCTCCGTCCACCCTTAGTTCCTCTGGATTAAAGCTTTGTACAGTAGTATTTAGAGAGCAGTATTTCCTGCAACTGCTGATAGCCTGATACCCATATGTATGCTGCTTCTTGTGTTTACCTACAGTAACAACTATCTTGTGATATTATATGCGGCTGTTTAAGAATTCAGTGATGATGTAGGTGAAAACATAACATTAGTGTAGTACTTAGTCAATTCCTGAACTAGAAACAAGGAATTTACCTTGGCATGAATTTAAACTCAGTTCTTAAATAATAAGGTACAAAATAATGTGATATTAAATTTGTAGGACACAATATTTCCTTTATTGGTTGTAGGGAATAAACTAATGAAACTAAATATTTTTTTGATCTCCTTTCATATGTTACTAATATTATTATAAAACCTATAGTAAAAATCCTTGCAATACCCCTCAGAATTCATTGGGAAGAAAACCAGGAAATAAAAAAATAGAAAAAAAGAAAATGCTTTCCTCGATACAATTTTCAAGTTTGCCTCCTTTTGACAGGCATTTTAATTTATACCCTGCGTACTATTTATATGCAGATCTTAATTGGATCAAAGAAAGGATAAATTGACAAAAAGGAAAACAATTTCCTCTCGTGTTTGCTGACGGAATGAAGATGCATGGGATGTGGAATTTTGAACTCCTTCAGATAGGAAACTGCTGTCTATTAATATAAGCTATGAAGGCAATTCTCTACTTTAAATCTCTACTTTAAAGTAACCGTGTCCAGTATGAAGAGTCTGAGAAGAATGTGGAATAGTAGAATGGAAACAGTTAGATTACTCCCTTCTTCACTAACTTATACTTTACAATCCAGATCTTACCAACATTTACATCCTCATTTTTACAAACTTCTGCTAAAATTTGGTGAAACTATCAGCAATTCATGGAGTGGTTGGTTGTTGTTGTTGTCTACAAGTCTGGATGGACCTCCAAGGGATTTACAAAATATACCATCTTCTATAAGAAGATTCGTCTAGACCAGGGGTGGGCAACCTTTTTGAATGAATGGGCCAGACATAAGGGGTGAAAAATTGACTGGGCCACAACTAACCAACGACCTGCTGTTGATTTCAAACCTTTGATTCTGAGGACTTTCAAGCAATAGGTGTGTGTCCCTAATCTGCATTCACAAAAACATGATGTCAATACAGTAGTTGATAATTAATGGGGATAATAGGCCTACCTGACAGCGACATTAGTGCCGACAAATTCTAAGCAGCTAGCTCGTTTTTTGTGATGATGTAAAATAGATTGATTTTTTTTCTTTTTCTTGAGACATCTCACGGGCTGCAAAAAATCACTGGCAGGCCGCATGTGGCCCGCGGGCCGTAGGTTGCCCACCCCTGGTCTAGACAGAAGTAGTTAGGCTAATATTGTTAAAGTTGTTCATATTTTGGCACTGCATGGAAACAGACAAATTGCAGCTCAACCGATAAACCTAGAGCATGCAAATTTTCTTACCATGGGTTCGTGGATAAGAAGATATAATAATTTTGAGACAGGTTTCAAAAATTTTGTCATCTTTTTGTCTTCACTGTCATAGAAAAACATATTCATAGACTGGTCTCAATCCTTAGTGTACATAAGCTCTTCAAGATGGGCTCACAAGTTAACTACATACAGTATGGATGGTATGTTATGATATATTTCCCTGTTGTAAGTGTACAGTAAGACATACCACTCTATGTTTTAAGTCCAAAGGTCCATATATAACAGTTCAACTAGTGATGACCTGCGCACCCCTAGATACAGTCAAGTGTGACACTGGATCACAATATACAGTGGGTTCAGTGAGCTGTTTGCTTGAAGCAGTCTGTAATTTCCTTGTTTAACACATTACTAATATTGTGTCTTTATTAGTTATGGTATGTAGTAGTTTGAAAGCAAAATTTACGGTCTAGCGAGAAAAAAAGACACTTGACACAGTGTAGTTCATATCGATACATTCCATGAACAATCTTTTAATTTTTTACAGGAGATCTTTGTTATAGATTGTTTTACCGAATCTGGTTATCAATTATTCAACGATGTTAATCAATTGTGAAATTCTTCTCATTACCTTGTTATGTTCTAATGATCTTAACATTGTGTGTTTTTGGTGAAAGTTTAGGGCCTTAAAGTACAAACATAGTTCTGGCAGGTTGCTTGATCTTTTTCTTTTCAATGATTAAGTTGTCAATATCAGGTAAGTTTGACAGTTGCTAATTGTGAGGAAAATTTTTTGTTAATTTAAAAATCACATATTTTTGTTCTTTTGATTTCGTACACTTGAAGTGGTTACAATTTTTTTGGGTTGGTCTCGAAGTGCTTTATATCAATAGGTTTAATATAATGGTTAGTCATGACATGTTACTTAATCTCTTTATCACTGTATACATTTTCATTGCATAATCATAACTAATAAGTAGTAACAAATTCACTGGTTGTACAGTAGCTATCCAATTGCATATCCTATCATATTTAATATCACAGATAAAAGCTTTTACTTTCTTTTAATATGCAACAGCTGTTTTTCTTTTGACCGATGTAGGGCGTGGGCATTTATTTTGTGCATGGTCATAACTAGGCAGATTCTCACGTACATTTTAACAGTGAACATTCTATAAGTAGGGAATAAGTATAGGATCCCATCAAAGTCATATTTATATTTAAATAGTATATATTTCATTTTCTTGGATGGAACAATTCGTCGAAGAACTCATCTATGGGTTAACTTTATAAACTGTAGATCCGGTGGGAGTTAGGAGAAAGTGGGGCTGGATCGCATATGTGAGTTATAGAGGGCGCAGTGTTAAAAGATTACAAAATTTCAGTAGGTTATATTTGTAGATGGGAAAGTGCGCTAAGCAAAAAGTATCGCCGCACTGAGGCGCAGGCCGGCAACTTTCAGGGAAGTATTTTGAAGCATGATAAATTTATCAATGTTCTACTGTATGTAATGGGACAGGCTCGTGTTTATTCGATCAGGTTGCTCACTTTCGATGCTTTTATCATGATTAGAACCTGTTGCGGTCAAACACTCAATATCAGCACTCAACGACACTCAACGCCAATTAAGCATGTCATCATTTTAAATAAAGAGTCAAAATCAAAAACTTTATGCAGAACATTTTGATGAGAGATCTTAATTTTAGTTGAGTACACATGATTCTTACATGAAAGGAAAACTTGTTAATTGGTAAATAATTCACCCTGCGAAATTCATATACACACAGAACATTTCCATTTTGACTCATTAACGGTGGTCTGTCTCGAAAGGGGATATCCGTCGATGTATAAACTACTTTTTTTCCCTCCTCCGTTGATATATATATATATATACTGTACTTACTGCATTAATTAAGTAAACATGTTTGTATTTTTTTATTTATTTTTTTATTTCTCATGACATACATAGAGTCAAATACAAAATTAACTTAAATTATTTAACACAAAAAAAAAAAATTCGGCAAAGTACAAATTACTGTGATACTCCTATTAATAATAATAATGTCCAAAAACTATATTTCAAAACCTAATAGATTAGACCATGGCTGCCAATATCTCTCACAAATATTTACTTTCATATTCTGCTTAAAAATATAATAGTTAAGTTTCAAATAATATTTTAAATAATCTAGTAAGGAACGAACTGATGGTATTTTCTTCATTATTATTAAGTTTAACTAGCGGGAAAAATCCCCACCAAAGCTGCTAATCATTCATCGACACAATTTACATGAAATGACATTTGTAAACTTTGCATTAATCATATTCTAGGTAATTTCAATAGGCTATATTTTGGTATTGCTTGCCAAGAATTAACTTGAAGCAAGTATAGGTAATTCAGCCCCTTTCACTGATAAATATCATTATTTCTAGTTGTCCTGTGTACAATGTGTACAATAACAAACGAGGAAACGCACAGTTAGTGACTGAATTAATAGATTCTGTAGATCATAATAATGCTCTGCTTACCCAGCTGTAGATGTATCTTTGATGATACATAATTTGTTAATATTGGGTGTATGGATAATAAGGCCAGGGATTTGAAACACAAGGCCAAGGTAGAGGATAGAGGGGAGGGGATAGAGGGGAGGGGATAGAGTGGAGGGGATTTAGGAGAAGGGATTTAGGAGAGGGAATAGAGGGGAAGGGATAGAGGTAAAGGATAGAGGGAGGGGAATAGGTAAAAGGGATAGAGGGAGGGGAATAAGGGAAAGGGCATAGGGGGGGGTTTAGAGGGGAGGGATAAAGGGATAGGGGTAAAGCACAATTGTAAATGGAAGGGGTAAATGGGAGGGGTAAATAGGAGGGGAGGAGATTTTCTGGTATGTTTGTTTTATCAATGGGATCATACAACTGAAATGTGGATTTTCCAGAACATTTCCTTTGAACTGATATTCTATTTTGGACAAAACACTAAATACAGGACACATCTTGCGGAATAACAGTGTATAATACAAGAGAGTTTGGTTCAAAGTATGGTTCAATCTAGGTTAATCCGTCTTGCCAGTTACCGATGATAATTTGAGGCAACATGGTAGTACATTATACAACGACTCCATAGCACTATCTGTTAGATTAGGACTTGCAGTAGATCTACTAATTATAATGTATTTAAATGAAGTGAGTGGCCTGTCACAACTCCATGCCCTTTAATCCATCAAACCATTTAATCCCTCAAGCTACTTTTTAATCTACTTGAAGAATGACTTTGGAGACAATTGAGAGTCACAGGGATGCATTGAAGGGACACCTTGTATAGCTATAGCTGGAATAAGGGGATAATTCACCTTGTGCAGAATCAAGCTGTAAGAAAGCAAACAGAAGGAATGGCTGTACTGTATCAACATAACGTCACATAACATTCAATTTCCATATTTTTTTAAATGCTCAGAGATTTTGCACAATATTTGAAAGCATGGAGCAAAGTCTTTTCAAATGAGACTTTCCATTTTTTAATTTTTTTTAAAATATTTATATTTATATTTATATTTAAACTATTTTTTATTTATTTATTTAATTTTTTGTAGAGAAAATTTTCACTTACAGTGTGTTATTATATTGCCCTATTATGGCCTCCATACGTGGACTCTATCCTCGTGTACTGTAGGTGCGTGTAATATAACCACGTATAGGTGTACATGTGACAAGTATGTGCAACATATGGGCTTCAGGTCAATTATACATCCACTTCAAAGAGATGAATAAACAGGCCTATAGTGAAGCATTATGCTCTAACAAATAGTTTGTCTTCTTCAGTTAGTAATGCAAACTTGTACAATAAGCCTTGAGGTTATGTTGTTATATACTGAAAGGTCCAAGTTGGTCAATGGGAGATAAATATGAATGTATAGTATAGTATTCAAGAGTGTAAGTTAGAGCATAACTGTCATGTATTCAGTATTCTTGGCCATTGGGGCTTCACATGTTAATCTGTTATTAGTTTAATACTAATTAGTTAATATCAAAAGCTATTTAAAACAGTTAATGATCTCTGCATGAGTTAATTATGGCTGCCGTTTTCATTAAGGCTCACTGCGGAGGAGCCGGAGATCTGCACATGATATCACTATGCATCAGGAAGGATGAGGGGATGGCTGCAGATTAGTGTACAGTACATAGTTACATAGCTAAACAACACTTAGGGTACACACACTATCCTTCAGTGTGTAGTTTAGTACATAGATAGTTCTGTTAAAGAGGTTACACAGTACTAGTATATCACCTCTGGAGACCATGTCTCTCTCAGTAAATAAATATTACAGTACACACAGAAAAGTAGATCGTAGCTTGTAGCTTGTGGAGTTTTCTTTTTAAGTTTCATTAAGAACAAAAATAGGGGGAAAAAAAACGATTTGTGTCTTGTGAAATCTCAAAAAAAATTCTGAAAAACCTTTGAAGGTCTATTGATGTCTTAATTCTACTCATGACATTTTGCAGGAAGTTCCAAGGACATTTATAAGTAATAGCCGGAAGCGACTGGAGGCCACGAGGAGAGGAAGGGGGGGGGGGGGAAGGGCAAGGGAGGTAGGAGGCATGGTTAACTGTATTCTGTGTTTAAAAGGAAATATCAACGGAAATCTTAATTTAGCTTCTCTCCTGTAGGAAGTCATCGAATCTATATTTGCTATGATGCCTTCAGTTTTCACGATTTTTGTTTGTTTCACGATTTCATATTGAGGATGCTTCTTTACTCTAAAAGCTTATATAGTCCTTATTAATTGCACTAACATGTCTTACATGCAGCATGCAAATATTCGAAGGGAACGATCAAGGGGGGTGCAGCAAGATAAGTAGTAGAAGTATTTCTCCATTCTGTCATATATAGAGAGCAAAACCAAATATAGACAGCGATCTTGTGGCAACACTACACTACAGTATATATGCATGCAGGCCTATACAGATTTGATTCTTAACATAGATCTTAGAGAAACAGATTAATTCACGTAGGAATCTCAGTTTAGTATACTTGTCTTAGCACTAAAGGTATGATTTAAACACTATAAAGTGTTCATTTTATGACCGAAGATAAATTTAAAATGGAAAATAGCAAAGAAATTTGTGGCTAGAACGGATTTCGAACCAGTGACGGCTGGGTTTCGGGCCCAGATTTCTCCCCCTTTACTGAGCAATCCAGCTCTTAGTGGGTGGCGATCCCTACATATAATATGTCAGCCATTTCTTTGCAAAAAATTGACTGGGGATCACTTCTGACTGGCCTACAATGATCCATAAAGTTCTTTGCTCTTTACCATTGTTAATAATAATTTTTTCAGTCAGTTTTTTCGTTTGCTCGTTTTACTTGAACATTTTACAAGCAATTTCCTCCCTACTTTTGCTTTCTATATTATAGGTCATCTACAAAGCAAACATATCCTTTATTTAAGTACAGTACTTGGCATGGGTGAATGATTATATAAATATGTAAATATCTTTTCAAGTTTGTGTTTGCTATTTTTAATGATCAGGAGGATTACCAGCAATTTTTTTGGCCTTAATTGCTTAATGCTACCCCAAAAAATAAAACCACAACTTAGAATTTTTTGTTGACTGTTATATTTATATGACAAGTCATGGGAATAATAATACGAGAAGACAAAATATTTTCCAGGTCATCGTATACCTCACATACTGACACTGTGATATATATGCTAGAAAGTAATGATACTGTGATATATATGCTAAAATAAAATAATGATGGCCTCCGCTAATGTTCAAGTTTCAACTAGCATTTGATTGCCACCCCTCACGGTAATGTTCTGTACTTTTGAATCAATCAATTTAATTCCTTCTAAGTTGGGAATAACCTGGGAAAGCATTGTTGAGGTACAGTACTTTCAAGCAAGTTTTAGTGATTGTGTATATAGGCATTTAAGTAGTAGGAACTTTCAGATGAGCTTCTAGGTGCAGTATAAGAGTGATTCACATATAAAGAAAGAAAGAAAATATTTTGGTTAGTCACCAGGAAGTGAACCACACCAATACAGGAAGTGTTGCTAAGCATGATTTAAAACTCCTATGAATCGTGATAAAGTTGAACAATCAGTTTCAACTACCCGTGACTGAGGTAGCCACCTGCATTTAAACGGTAAGGAAAGTTCTTCTTCCATCGTCAATCCATCTAAACGTCGTCATGAACTGTGCAACAGTGAAGAATGGATTACGGCCAGTGAGCTACGTAAAAGTCTTTCTAGAGAAGTCTTCCAACGGTAGGGATGTATTTACACTCTGTCATCTGATATATAATTTAAGGCAGCTTTTTTCAGGTTATTTTCGAAAAGTTTTGATCTCGCTACGATCAGTTTCGATAAAAAGAATTAAGTTGTAACAAAGTTATCTGTTCACAGGCTTACAGTAGCTAGTAAATTAACACGACTCGAAACATTTTGGCCCTAAATGAATCAAAAGGTAAGACAAGTTATCCACCAATGACGACAACGCAATTAAAACGACAAGTTTGTGCATTTTGTCGAAAAAGAGGTCAAAGTTTTTTCTCTGTGGTGTCCTTATTGAAATGCCTTCGTATGAGATCAACCAAGTCAAATGTCGAAGAAATTGGTATATAATTATTATTATATAATAATTATTGCATCTAGATGTCAACATCCTGCAAAGAAACCACCTATTATTCAGTTTGACAAATTTCTTTGCCCAAGGAACTAGAATTTTATTCAAATATACAGTATGACTTCCTCTGTGATAATTTCTATCTTGTAAGGTTTATGACCGTGCTGAATTTCAAGATGAAAAAAGAAGAAAAAATGTAAAAAAATCATTACCATAACCAGTACTGGGATGTCAATGACCGACCGTAATTATATAGATCGGTGAAAAATTTGGTATAAATATGATCTTAATTTATTTGTCAATAAATCACTCTGTGCAGCATATAATATAGTATGAATTTTGAGTATCATATTCTGCGTGTGAATGTCGGAAAGATATATATGTAGGACGACACAGACTGGGTGCGTGCGTGCTCGCAGCTGAGGTCTGGGTGAAGAGAATTAGAGAGAGAAATCGGAAATGAAAGGACATATTTGTTTAGAGAGACCTTTGAGAGAGGAATAAAGTTTGTTATGCATATGTAACATGGATCGGTGCTTCCATCCCGTAATGTGTCTCTGACAAGACATGAATGATGTAAGCAATTTTTACGGACACTTTTACCCGTTTAGCAAGTGTTAAGGTCTAAACTTAACCCTGAATATTACATCTCACTTGATGGCTGAGACAATAACGTCATGCGTGACCTGTTACTCCTCTCGCTGATGACATTTGATATTTACTCTGAACCGTCCTACATGATTGAGTGTACCGTTAAGTGTCATCGACAGAGACCTACTACGATGTGAGTACTCTGCAAGTTCATGTCGGGGAAGATACACTGTGCTAGCTGACAAAATCCACAAAAAAACAAAAAAAAATTGTGATATCCTTTACCGTCTGCTACGGCTGTTGTCGTGGTAACCGTCTGCTACCGCTGTCGTCGTGGCATCGGGATGAAGGTTTCGACGGTGAAGAAACGTCTAAGGTTGCTCCAGCGCGGCGGTAATGATTTGCAGTCTGCGACTAAATTAACTTTCTCAAATTCAGCTCAGCCAAGTTGGTAAAATGCAGTCCGTGACAATTTATGAATTTGGTCCGCTGTGGGTGGATTTGGATTTCTGTCTGAGAAGGACGACTAATTACTGGCAAGAAACGGCGTAGGCGCTCGGGGCAGACTACGCTCTCCTGTGTAACTGACTATGAATTTTTTCTGGGAAGAAAGAAAATTGAATTACAATTTATTCGCAAATTTGGAAGAAAACTGTCTCAGCTGTTCTCTAAAGGATTGAGGTGATGTCACACAGTTCAGATCGATGTGTGATATTAGCAGGTCAGGTGACCTCATTATCATCTTGTTGCTTCTGGTGTCTTATCTGTGGAGTACTTTGAAAAATTCCATTTTGAAGGGGGGAGGGGGAGGGGCGAGGGAAGGAGTGTTGGAGGAGGGTAATATTTACTCACTTTATGACCTCATTACCATCTTGTTTTCTCTTGTGTCTGATCTGTGCAGTACTTTGAAAGATTCCATGTTGAAGGGGGGGGGAGGGGGAGGGGCGAGGAAGAGAGTGTTGGGGGAGGGTAATAGTTACTCACTTTATATCATTTATTATCTTTTTAATACCCAAGTTTATTGATTCACTCACAACATTTAGCTTATCAAAATTACTTGAATAAAAGGGGAAAAAAAACAGGCAACAGAAAGCTATGTATTAGGGAATAATAGTTGAGATTTAATACATAAAAGTGATGTTATTCAATAATTGTAACAAAACAATAGACTAACTGTAAAGTATGACCATTTATTGACTTTGAAAAGTTGTTACTTTGACTATTTATTTCAAATTATAGAAATGATCTCAATTTATGAGGTGTTCATGTAATAGAAATTATATCTTTAATTTTGAATAATGAGGCTTGGAGGTATTCTTCCGGATCAAAGCTAAGAGAATTTACAATTAGGAGCATATATGTTGTTGGCTGAGCACTATAATTGGCCTTACTTTAATTCAGTGGCCATTCCATTGATTACACAATTAAGGGGCACTTCATGTTTGGTATTGGTCGACTCTGGTGGTATCCATCCCCCACCCCCACCATTTGAATGGTGACAATTTATTTTTTTACTGATAGCTTCTTTCTTAAAATAAAGAATAACTTGGGAGTTACAAGATTTTTTTGATTTAGAATATTTTGATCATAGAAACAAACCTTAAAAATAAGTTAGAAACCAAAATTATTATCAAGAATTTCACAAAGAATTGAAAAGTCTTATTAATTAGCTGGTAAAGCAAGCAATATTTGTTTCATTGTGACTAGCATTTACACAAACTTAAGAAATGCTTTCGTGTTTTATATCAATCAGGGAATGAAGTCATCAGTTTTGATTGCTTCACTTTCTTGGAATTGTTTTGATTCTGTAAACCTTGGTGCACTTAATAAAAAAGAGTAATTTCCAAAGATCATTAGGAGGAGATTTAAGCAAATTCTCTGGAATCTGGTTCAGTCATTTCCTGTTACATGTGAACATCCATTGACCCCTGCTGCAATCTCTGCATTATTAAAACCCAGTCTCCATGCAGCAGCAGTAGCAGTTAGAACGTTAATTACGCAGCCATGAAAGACATTTTTCAGAACGATCTGTCGGTTAATGAGGTTTGAGGGAAGATTTAAAGTGCTGGCTGACCTTTTGCTGAAATATTTTAAAGACATAAATTACATCATTTTGTTAGTTACGGTTTGTAAGAGACTGACTGTAATTTACGAAACGTAAGCGGTTTTTCGTTGTGTGTGTGGTTTTTTTAATGTTCACTGCATGTACTGTAGTATAAAATGAAGAACATAATGTATGCTTGCTTTGACAAAGAGCAGTGACAGTAGTCGTATCCCATTTAATCTTCCCTACACTAAAAATGGAATCACCCAAGATGCCATGATGAAAGCATGCCTGTAAATAACTCTTTGTAATACGAGAGGCAATATCACGTTAATCATTACCCGTTTCCTTTCATGCTCATTGTTACTTGCACTATCAACCTATCCATTTTCATCCCTCCCTCCATTCACTTTACTTGTTTTGCAAACAGCTGCTATTTTCTTTCTTTCTATTTCTTTCTTCTCTCATTGGTATGTTTTCTTTGTTAACTTTATTGTACAGTGAAGTTTAGAAGTTAAGAGGAATAGTATGTAAAAGATATGGAGGTGACCTCTGATGTTTTTTCGATCCTAGCAGGATTATCGTCAAGTAATCAGTTCCAGTTCTGATGCCGATCATCGCTAAATTTCCCGTTTCTTTCTCCCCCCTCTCCAGTTTCAAAAGATGACTCGTTCGTAAGATACCGTCAGCCATCTGAACCAATGGCCACTACTGCGGTACCCACAGAGAAACCGGCCAAAATCAGTCCTTCAGAACATAAGGCCAAGAAATCTAGTTGGACAAATATCTTCAAGCCTTGGAAATGGCGAAAGAAGAAGAAGGACAAGGAAAATAAAAACGGTAAGATTTGAAAATATATCAAAGCTAGTCAACATCTAAAATATCAAAGAGAGAGAGAAAAAAATTAAAAAACTGTTAGCAGACCTGTATGTATGTATTTTAGATCCTCCAGCAAGCAAGAACTCCCAAAGAAGCCTCATTGGCTTATCAAGCCGCAAGCTGACCGAAGTCAGTCTCTTAGATACATATTTAACATCCATGATTGTGAATTGTCAATTGTCAACAACTCTGTAACTGGACGACATACATTAATCTTGGAGTGACTCGAGCTCGGGACGTTAGGATTGAAAGGCAACGGCGATAACCACTGAGCTAACACACCTTACTGCTGATCCACTGTACTGCAAGAAAGCCTTTGTAGGTAATTAATTTCAAAGTTACTGTACTCTTCAAACAAATGTTACGAGAGTACTAATTAATCATTAGAACAATCAGTAATCCAAAGTCAAATATTAATTTATGTATGTGGCCAATTCATTCAAAGTGAGTGTCATGTGGTAGGTATTGTACAAACATGATCACATATCCTGGGTAAAAGGTCACCCAGGGGTCACGTCACAGAATTAAGGAGACAATAAAACAGAAACAAGTTTTAAGTCTTACATTTCTGTGTATGCTCTAGTGGTTTGATCCGCAGTAAGTATTATTAGTCACATGATTATAGTGACACAAAAAGTGCTAGATATGCTGAAAGTGGTAACAGTTTCAGACACTTAAAAAATCACTCTTTTTCTTCAAATTCTTTGATAACTGTGGGGTTACTATCTATGCATGCATGGTATTTATAACCTTTGAAATAGTGTTTGTGTTTTAAAAGGTTTTCATGACCAGTGTCATCACTTGAGTGAGGCAGCTGGTATCCACTCACTGTTGTGAGAACCAGTCCTGATTGAAATATTGGATGCTTGGTAAAATATAATGATTTTCTTCACTCCTGTCCAAACTACCTATTTCCTTTTTAGCAATTTGGCATCATCTAACCATGCAGTTTCAGCTTTCACTGCCCAGTTCCTCTTTCTTCCAAATCTCTTCCATCTGGGAATCAGTTTTAATATGAGTTATTTTTTTGGCCATCCAGTGAACTGGGTGGGATAGGAATGATGCATGGCATTCTCATAATCTTTTGGGTTAATTTTGTTGCTGTTCAAAGGCAGAGGATTGCCAGGGGGTGGTGTTGCCGAATAGGGTTAAAAATTATGAACACTTGAGCTTACTTAATTCCTTTTTTAATTGATCTAAATGTTTTCTATTGATGGTGTTTTGGATATAACAGTTACAAAACAGTAAAAAGGAGAAAATAATAAATGGTAGCAAAACATACAAGAAAATAGAGACGACTGATGATGCTAGATTTATATGATCAATACTGTCCCTTCCTCCCCTCCTCCTCCCTCCTCCTCCCTCCTCCTCCCTCCTCCCTCCTCCTCTCCTACCCTCCTCTCTCCTCCTTTCCCCCTCCCCTCCTCCCCTCCT
>JAIPMN010021633.1:0-11525 GCA_020650975.1 Apostichopus californicus | reverse complement strand
CCCCCCCCCCCCCCCCGACGCTCACCTTTCTCTACTTTCTATCCGTATTCCTTCTTCTCCGTCACCAGTTCGACGAGAGTTCTGCCATCGGTTGTCATTTTTTACAAGATCAACAAGTAATGAAATAAGCCATAAAATTAACATATTTACGCATTTATCTTATCAAATAAACTATGCAGTCAGTAAGGTACCTTGCTGTATTATAAGGGTGTGTGGGGGGGGGGGGGATACAAGACAAGGGCAAGACACAGGCAGAGTCTCCACAGTTGGGTAGGGTGTGGGCATGACAACCAGTGTTTAGTGGTGTTGAAATCTGTGCCGCCTGTCGGGCAACCACGACCCGCATGAAAATCATCGCTTTGACAAAAATGTTGGGGCGTTTTTGATAATTCGTTTCTTTCGGTGTCTTTGTTTCAAATTCTGTGAATTCTTAATTCGCTTCGATATAGACATAAATACATTTAAAATAGAAACATTACATGCAAACACGGTCCTACTTTGTACCTGTATCTTTCTCAACATGATTCCTTACGTACCGGTTCCGTTGAAAGAATGTCCATGGAAATACTACTTGCAACTTGTCAAGCAAACTTGTCAAGTTGACATACAAAAAGAAGTTCAGATATTGTTCTAGATTTCTAGGGTCTCCTATCGCCTGGTTATAGTAACGTAATTTAAGCCCTGGTATTTTGGGAAGCCACTTACAGTACTACCCTTACCGCTGGTCTCGTCACCGGGAACAGAGCCGTCTATATACGGAAACCTCAGAAAGTTCTTCTACTCTGGAAAAGGTCCAATCGTGTTGAAGTACGCAGTGATACCAGGCAAGTCAACAACCAACCCGTGAATCATAAACCTTGCGAACCCGTCTTGGTTTTTTTGTACACTCGATCCCTATAACAACGAACGTGTCTACAAATACAAATATGTAAACAAAACAATCGTTCGTCGATGTCAAGGTGAAATTTGGAAAGGATTTTCTCTTGATTTATGTCATCAGAAATAATTTAAGCCAACTTAATCCACAAAGTTAATCCAGTATCGTGCCAAACTTGGAAGTGGTAAGACAACAGTTTTTGTTTTTAATACTTGAAGATGGATTCCTATTTGGGTAGATTTTTTCCGGTTCTGTTATTTTTATTTATCATTATTAGTGATCATTTTTTCATTTTCAAACTTTCCTTTACGTCACGGTCCGATTTCTCGTCCAACTCAAAGAGTGACGCATAATTCCAAGTGAACTTTTATGCCCGTGTGGGATTCTTATCCGAAGTGACTGTTATTCGAATGCAACCGCACGCCATGCATGGTTTTACTTTCCCGGACAACTTCTACTTAAGAACCATCGAAAGTCTTCTACAAGGAACAATTGTGTGAGGATATATGTTCTCGAAAACCAAAACCATTTTACCTGACTAGGAATGCAACGGAAAGCGATTTTACAAATTCAGAAAGTTTGAAGAAAGTCAACTTTTATCAAAAGTATATAGCAACTTTGAAATCTATTATTTTACTGTAGGACACATTTTTGTTGATATTTAAGTTCTCGAGAATACACCAAAAAAGGATGTAAGTTCGTATATTTAGGGTCCATATAACCGACTTTAAATATGAAATAACAACTTGGATCTTTTCTTTAAACATTCTGAAGTGCAGCAGTTGGTTTTAGTATAAT
The DNA here is from genome assembly GCA_020650975.1 of Apostichopus californicus. Taxonomy (NCBI): domain Eukaryota; kingdom Metazoa; phylum Echinodermata; class Holothuroidea; order Aspidochirotida; family Stichopodidae; genus Apostichopus; species Apostichopus californicus. The sequence continues at coordinate 9,850 of JAIPMN010021633.1, read as the reverse complement.
CCCAATTTTGTTTATATCAAGTAAAACAACGACAAACCTTATTGATTTACTTGTAACGAAGTTGGTCAGTACCGTATGTTTGTAAAACAAGACAATCTTTGACACCTACTAACAATGTTATTATCCGTAATTAGAACTTCATATTGTTTGTGAATGTAGTTTTAATGGTCATTCTTGAAATTCGAAAAACAGTCAACAAAGCTTGCTCCAAATTTGTGTGCCCTTTCCTTTGAATTCGTGGGAGTTTTTTGAGCTTCTAAATTTCTGAAAGTTTCGCGTGGGATTTAGTTTCGATGACCGTCATATAAACGACAGTGGTTTAACTTTTGATTGTTCATTTATCATAATAACAACTTTTGTTTTCGGTTGGAAATATGAAAAGCCCAGTGGACATCAAAACCTCGATACGCAAGCACAATATATCTTGGTAAATATACTTCAAATTTCAAAGTTAACACAGAACAGTCGTTATTTATCACCAATAAACGCTTTCATTTTTACGGACAGATTAACAATCGCGAATTTTTCTTTATATTTTATCTTCCTGAGTTTGTGGTGAAGTGTGTGGTGTTGTTATTTAACAATTGTTCCAAGGAAATTAAACGATTTTTCGTAATTTTCGTATTTCTTTTGTTACGTAAACTTGGATAACGATGGTGAGCTTGAATCAACATTGCAACTATTATTTCGTGTTAACATGGAATTGAGTGCCAATTATATAGATAAATAATATGTATTTATAACTTTCGATGCGGATAAAAGAAGGAACGCAAGGAATAAAAACTACGTTTTCTGCTTATTTGAATTACTAATGGTCCATTGATATATAAGCCTACCGGACTATATCGACTCATTTCAACTCAAAATCGACTAAACACAGTAACAATCCGCGGAATACATTAATAACTTGTATCAAAATAAATTCGACTTATAAGAAAGTTTTCTATTTTATTGTTTTGGAAGCCACAAAATAAAAAAAAGGAAATTTGACAGACTGCCTATAGAAATATTCTTCAGGTTTATCGAAATCGATAGAATTTGTGGTCGGCTTTAATTTGGAGGGGTTTTCCTTTTTCGATGTTTATATTTACGATGGAGAACAGTATGAGATCGGTGTGTCCTGCGCACACGGATTACACCCACCCGTTACTCACACAACCCTCTTTCCACCCTGACACCTCTCCGACAATGGCTGAGGCGTTCTCGCCTTCCCTCGTTCGTGGATTCCCTATCTCTCGGCTAGATGACTTGGAAGAGGTCGATACGGCGGGTCCTTTCGCAGATTTTCCCCAGACTCCTACCCAGGAGAGATCCTCATGTGCCGTGAAAGACGCGAAGTCACGCTGTCGACAAAATCATCTGAGTCATCGTCGTCGAGGTAAGGGAACTATATGAAATAAATGGAAAGTATTTGTAACCAATAACTTTTGCTTCTCCCCCTCCCCCCCCCCCCCCGTTTAAAAAGTTCTAAACCTAACCCCACCCCAGTATGAAAATTGTGGTCTGCGTCACTGCGTATAGGGTGGCAACTTTGTCTATATACAACTGAATTCCACTATACCAGATTTTTGTGTAATATAATATATGTTATATATACTAATTATGTATTATTGTGTGTAATCAATTATGACATTGTTATACATGCAACAAATCTTCTATATATACGAGATCGTGAAGAATCGTTAATCCACGAAAAAAAGGACGAGGTCATAACGAAAGTGCATATACATGCAGCGTGAAATATCATAAATAATATTAAGCAAAGCCATCAAAAATAGTCAGGGTACTGGTATTTTTAATAAATGTAAATTGGATGAAAACAATTTCTGTCCTTACAGTCCATGGAATATTGCAATGGGAAACAAATAATAATAAATAAAACAATGTTACATATATCAGCTCCATTGCATTAATTACATGTCAGCCACAATTATTGAAATTATCATTTTTTTGTGGAAACAAACTCGAAATCTTATACTTGCACATGACATTCAGTGCGGTAATTACAAAGATATAAAAATCTGAAACGCAATGTTCTGATTTAAGTATACAATTTCATTCATATTCATAAATGAACGACAATTTTTTTTTTTTAAATAGTAAAGTAAATTCAGCTTGACGTTGACATGTCATATTTCGATCAATTTTCATAATTGTATATGCACACATGTCATTATTTAGGACTTAGTGCAAAATATTATTGAGTGAAAAATATTATTGCTTCACTAGAAGTACTATGTGCATGAGGTTTTTTAATAATCATATTTGTCTATCTCCAGTAAATCTTTTAGCATGAGTTGATTAGTTCAAAAGTTTCAACTTAATTTACGTATAGATTTTTAATTTTACAATAAAATTGTTTCCTAAACTATTATTCTGCATAACACAAAGGTCTTAAGTTAATGTGACTAATTAAACCCTTGATAAGTTTGAATTACACACAAACTAACATTTTAGGAGAACTGACTTGTTGGGGCCTATACTGCCTGTACATTGTTGTTACCGGCATGTAGTATTTGGGGGAGGAAAAACAAAAGGAAACGACAGGAACAAAAAATAAGGGAGAGAGGGAAAGGGGATGGTGGGGGGAGGGGTAGTATCGAAGGATGGCTAAAGATCATGAATCGCACACACTGCATACAAGGAAGCAGATGTTAAAGCCTGAACAAAAGTTGCTGAAACTAATTACTAAGCCTTTCTAATTTCGGGATATTTCTTGCATTTAAATATATGCAAAATCAATTTGCACATTAAAAAATCCGGTTATAATTTCCACCAGTTTTCCGTTACTGGTTTAGTTATCATAGTACGGTTGCTATATTATATCTTGGTCACTAGCTGAGATAACAGCCTAGCTGTTTTTCTAGTGTTCTTCATATGATAACCTTCCTACTGTACTGTTATATTGTATTTGACTTGTAAAAACATATGAGAAATAAATTTGAAATTGAAAATATGTTATATTTTACGTTAATTGGTATATATAGGTGCTATTGAGATTATTCTGTGCACGCTGAAAACAAGTTAGCGCACGATGAAGGCTATATGTCGAAAACAAAACCTGAAACAAACAAACAAACTATATACTACAAATTGCCGAACTTATTTAGATATGGTAAACAATCAAGTTCAAATAAAATATAGAGAAATATTAATCATATTTAGAATTCAATTAATGAAAAACCCACACTTTGCCATTTATCTCATTCAATGATCAATTTCGATGTGAGTATTAGTATTATCATGTAATGAGACTCAAAATTTTGGCAATTCTGCATGAGTTAACCGAAACGAAAATAGCTTCTGTTTTCCTTCTATTTAACTGTGCCAACAAACACGTTTTACATTCTCATGAAATTTTTTACAGATACACTTGTACGATGCATAATTATGAACTGTGTTTCACAGGGCAAGGCACAATGTAAATCACCTAGATAATACGTAGATCTATACAATACGAATATATAAAACAGGGCTTCTCAAAACGCGGCCCTCATTCAAATCCGGATCCCAAAAGATTTCAATCCGACCAGCGAACATAAAAATCGACACATAAGCTTGAGCTAACGGGGTGTACGGGCCATTAGGACCTTACGCTTATAGTAAGCACCCCTTATCGCTTACACTACACATTGCTCAATCTAGCTATACGTACAGTGAGGTTTTAACTTTGTCTAGTTCTTCGCTCCTGTACCACCAATGTTTATCTGTAAATCTTGTATGAAATTAATTGAGAACCCCTTAGAAGACTATATACGGTTAATTATTACGGTATAATGGTATATTTGTTCAAAGTTTGAAATATATCACGTTTCATTAATTAACTAACGTGATAGGCTTATACTATTTACTTCGAGCGAAACACAAGGAGGGAACGGGGGAGGGGAACCGAGCGGAAGGGTTTGAAGACTATTGATGAATGGGGAGGGGGGGGGGGGACAAAGGATTGCAACGTGCGCACAGGTGCTTGTTAGTTTTGATGTTTTATACTTTTATACCGTTACATGACGTGTATGGCTTTTGTGTCGTTTGTTGATTTAAAAGAAACAAAACACACACAAAACACATTAAATTGACAACAAATTGAATACGTGCCTGGACGTCGGCGATCTTTTTGTGTCGCATTTAATTTAACTATCATAAAAATTCTCAAGTTTAATAAAGCTATAAAACATGAACGAAACCAGACAGCATATCATAGAATCCTGTCGCATATATATGTGTGCGTGTGTGTCTATGATCCATGCAACTACAAAATGAAAGAATGTTTGATGCCAACACGAAGAGTTACAACGGCCTGGTATACGTTTCATGATTTCGTAGTCCCAGTTGGACGCTCACACGGCACCCATTTAGCATTTTAACAGTCCATAAGTGGTCCCTTGGTATTCAAAGTGTTTCTAGGGGCGTCTGAAGTCTTGTTCAATAAAAGCACGTAAAAACCACGCACGGAATAACGTTCATTATCGAGTGACATAGTTAAAGCTATACATGTGATATAAACGTGGTGGCCGTGTGATCATGACGATGTGACAGTCAAATGTGTAATCACGAGTACCTTGGAAAGGAAATATTAGATAATACACATGATCTTAGCCAAAAAATAATGTGAAAATATTCTAGCAAAGAAAAAAACATACCTTGAAAAAAATGCAAAACGAAAGCTGATGTTTATAACCAAATCACTGCCTGAGAATTAATTGAATATTATTGTTACTGAAACGATGAGCATACACGGATTTTCCACCATTTCAACGCAAACGTTAGACACTTGAGTAAAATGAAATGTTTGTTAAAATGTGACAAGTTGGTTACAACTTGCCTTCATGTCAATTTTGTTGGTCACTATATAATACAACTATTACTACAATTTTAATGGATGCCTGTAGTGTCAGTCATTCATATAGTTGACTTTGCCGAAATGTCTTGTATTTAAATCGATTATCTATTTAAAAAAATATATAAAAAATTTAAAAGAACATTTTCTTGTAATAAAAAACTTATTTGTATTGTCTATAAAAATGTCAATGCAAGTTGTAAATTTTGTTTCATTTATTTATTATTTATTGTCTTTTTCTTTCTCTACAGAAATCACAGACAGGCAGAATTCAATTTTATATCACGACTTTAATCACAACAGTTCTGTTTCTATGGCAACGTCGTCAAACAAGAAACCACGTAGGAATCGTACAAACTTCACCAACGCCCAGCTGAAAGCTTTAGAGAAAGTTTTCGAAAAGACGCACTACCCAGACGCTTTCCTTAGAGAAGAGATCGCTAACAAAGTAGATCTTACAGAGGCTAGAGTGCAGGTATATATTCCTCTTTCGAACATCTTTGTTCTCCACCACCTAATGAAAACATTCATTGTAAATGTATAACATATTATTCCCCCTTTGTTTCTATTGGCCATTACCCATACGAAGGATCCCATCCAGGGATCGAACAGGGCGTATATTTTTCCGTAGCAACGACGTTTTCACATACGGAATGTCACCGTGTAAGAATTCAAGAAAAATAAATAGTATACAACCGTGGTAACTATCGCTGCCTCACAGACGAGGGTGGAGGAAGGGGGAGGAGGGGTGGGTAGGGGGGGGGGTGGAATTATTCTTAGTTTCTTTCCCCTTACCGAAATCCCAGATCTGGGCCAGATAAAAAAATCCAGATCTGGACCAGAATTATTTTGCTGTTCGTTTTTTGTTAGCACAGTTGAATCAGGTTTCCTTCCTTAAGCCTATATTTTGTTATTTTGTATATAAGATATGGGGCGAAGCTGTCATTGTAATTAATACATGCCAAGAGTCCCATCAGCAGCAAAGCCGTTACAAATGTAGTTTCCTATGGAATGTTAATTACTTAGGAGGTTTCCATTGGAAGTGGTTAATGGTTAATGTAATGAAATTAAAAGAAAAAATATGTCATCAACTTGTCTGTCTTTTCCCACCTAAAGGTGTGGTTCCAGAATCGTCGCGCTAAATTTCGACGAAACGAACGCAGTGCGACCGCAGCGAAAGCAGCCAGGACAGTAGCCAACGCAGCGACGCTGCATGTTTCGTCCTTGTCCTGTCACAAAACCAGTAAAAGCAAAACCACCACTTCGCTGAATGGTATAAGCGTCGAACAACCGGTGGCTGCCCGTCCTTGTGCCATGAATCAGTTGGCTGCATCGCGCACGTGGAACCCGGCGGCAGCGGCGGTTTCCTACGGTAGACTCGCCTCCGGGATGCTGGCGCAAACTGGAGGCGGTATGAGATGGTGAAAGATGGCGATGGCTGAAATCAGGTTCTTTGTCAAATAAATTATATTATAATATAGTAATGACGTCATACACTACGGAGGATGGTAATGAACATTTCATGTTAATATTATTTCAGTTATGACAGAATAGCAATAACTGAATGGAAGTTCTAGGTCAGTTATTTCCGTCCAAATCCTGACATCGCAGACATTTCATCTGGTCGAGTTGTGGAATAATTCAAGAGCATTGCATGTGTTTTTTCAGCTTTAAATCGTGTCTTTTAAACTAAGAGATATTTATTGTACTTCTTGTATTTCAAATCCATGCAGTTCTCTTTTAAATAACATTGTCATTGCTATTCTGTTTAGATTGATAATTTCAATTATCCATTCAATTGAAATTATAACGATATGTCGATATCTCAAAACCTGAAAGTCATTATAACAGCCAAAACATATCTCGGTATCTTTACGGTATACGAATATCGTCCCAAGACGATACATTTAATAGCGTGATTACGTTTTATCAAATTTCTTTGTCATTCTAATTTGATCGTTTAATTATTCTAATCTGTTTGAAAAATATTTTTGAAAAGAAAAACAAACTGAAATTCCAATCTTTTCAATAAAGAATTTAAAGAGAAAGGTTCGTCGTAGTCTAAAAAAGAACGTGCCTTTGACGACTGTCAAGCCTTTATAATGTATGGTATTTTTGGGGTAAAATATGATATAACCGATTTTGTTTACAACATCAAGGCTCAGCCTACCCCTCCCCCCGGCCCCAAATAAAACAAAAGGTACTTAGGTTATGACATATATATGATCAGTGACGTGTGATAGATATAAAAAACAAAGAACTACTGAGCCCTTGCAGCTATGCGTGTAACTGTAATTTGCCCATTGCATTCGATTCATTGATATATCATATATAATAGAATAACAATATTATTAGAATAATATTAATATAGGGACTCTCGTCGTCTGTAATAAAGCTTCACGTCTTTACACCATAAAACTGTCGTTGTCAGTCAAGGTTATAACTCTATAAATACATTTTGAAGATGTGGACAGTTAAATGGATAATTTCGATAATATTTATTCCCTTTCCGGAAGCCCTTTTCATTTCTCAGACTGGAACTGGCAAAAAATTGTACCAAACTAGTTAAGAAGAGTATAGAGACTTACTCATAGAAAAGGCTTGTGATCGACCCAAGATCTTCCTATACGTAACACCCTGCAGTGATATTATGATATATTGTAGCCTAGCCTTACTTCGACAGTTTCAGTCGTTCGCATTCACAAAAGGCCAGGTTGTCGGCTCAGCACATCAATTACTGTACTATTTATAGTACCATTGTACTGTTTAATACCTGTGAAGTAGTGTTTATACCATTCCTTTGTCTGTGGATTTTCTAGATTGTGAAAGCTTCAGCAACCTTTGGAAGGGAGGGAGGGGGGTTCATAGCTTATTAACAAGGGGGAAATGAATAGATCTACCAATCTCAAATCTTGAAAATAAAGAGCTTAAAATCAAATCTCAAATAGAAGGGTATTTATGCAGGAAGATCGTTGTTTCTCCATATCAGGCACACCCCCCCCCCCTTCCTGGATTGAGCATCTGTCTCCTGGAAGGAATGAACTGAAAATAATATCTAAAGAATTAGTCCTTGTTGTTAGCGCAGGAACGACATGTCCCACGAAATGGGACACCGTTTGAAACCTTTATCCGTCTAAAACGTTTAATTTCTCCTTTGAATCTTATCATAGATCATACATTTTACAAATTAAACGTATTGCAGACGGTGACCACGATAAAATAATATTTTTCTTTGCAAATGTTAACAAAAGATCGATGGGAAGAAACTCCCTTTGCACAATAGTTACACGACCTACCGTTTTAAGAAAGGATTATAACCATATGTCAATGTTTTTAATTAACAGAATACATTAAATTATCAGTGGGCATAAGGGTAACTTTATGTCCATACTCTGTTCTCATATAAGAGACAGTCAATTTGACCGTCGGAATTGTTTAACCCGTCCACGACAACACGTCTTCCACGTTTGACTTGTAAATGTTTTTACAAGATTGTATAAAGTGACTGTTATTCTATGGAGGTTAAAAGTGTTACTTTTCAATAAAGAATATAAGGAATGAAGGAAATTTCCTTATTTCATGTCTACAAGTCATTTTCTTTCTATCACATTCTTTCATCATTATTTAAATGGATAATCAAAGCCCCCGACGTTGGGGGTAGATTGAGAGGGGGGGGGGGTGCGGTAGATGGCGGGCATACACCCAGTAATGTTCACAATATTTACACGTGTGTGTCATCATAACCACTGAATATTGGTCTGACTCCTATCCCCCACCTGCATCTTTCAAAGCTGTGTCGAGGTCCCTGATAATTCGTACACCTCCCAACCCCTTTCGTCTCTCTGTTGGACCACTATCACACCCCAAGAATGCAGTTTTGACATCCCGGACGCAGATAGGTTTCTTATCAATGACACGGATGAGGAGAGTCATCACCAAAAACGAGTAATATTCACAAGTAACGGAACGGCCCAGTCCCGCAATATGAAGGGATTCTGGCTTGGATTTGGGCAGGACTGACGAGAGGGGCTGGTAGACGGGTGGGGAAGGGGAGGGGCTCCGCGTCAAGTAGGGTATCCAGGGAAATACGGGGATAAACAATAATGTGGACCTATTCTTAGACTTCAAACAATTCAACCCCTGAGGCCCGACCTAGTTCTTGACGTCTCCATATCTAGGTAAATGCTGGGACAGTACTACGTCAATTGCAACTCTCGTTTACATTCGCATCATGATTTGTCACGTGGTACACCCTCTTCACTCATGTTATGCTTAGCTTCGTGGAATGGGGTTCATTAATATTCAACAGAATTTATGATAATAATTATAATCAAAAATAAATCAACATTTCCCTACAAACGGTTTCACATATTAAAAATTGTTTCACTGTGTCATTTTCTGGTATTCTTTAGCGTTAGAATGAATTTAAAAAAAGAAAATCTTTTTGCAGCTCGCTTGGAACTGAACTTTTTGAGCATAATTTAGACATATCTTTCGGCTGGTATTTCCCGCCCACTTGTAGCCGAAACGCCATGACGACGCACAAATGGAATTTGGCTTATCTATTTCTAGTATACACGTATCATGGTCAAGGTGAAAGACCCCCGTTATAATGAATGTGGTGGAGCTAAAATCTCAGGCAAGGGTTAGATGATTTTGACCTATCGATAACCCTAACGTGAGTGAAACTGTCAAAACGGACGGCCAAGGTGTAACGAAGCCATAAATTACATGAGTTACGAGCAGATCAATCACATTAAATATTGGTTTCGTTGAACTTGATGAAAGTAAACCTATAATCGCGTAATGAATAATATAGTCTACAATAGTAATAAGGTTAGTTGCATTACTTCATAGGGGGAAAAATACGACATAAAAAAAAAATCCAGGTTATGTTTATGTTATAATACTACGTAATTATAAAGATCAAATGAATGAGATTATTCAGTTTTAAGTTTGTTAAAGATCATCTTTTCTATATATATATATATGTTACGATTTTCAATTATATAT
>JAIPMN010021630.1:0-16323 GCA_020650975.1 Apostichopus californicus | reverse complement strand
CTTATTTTTCTTTTGCTTTTCTCCATTAAACACTACGGTGTTCAGGGCCTTGGGCCTAACTTGTAGAGTACCTTCTGCTACCTTTATTAGAGCTAAGGGGTACAGGCGTTAACGGGGTCGTAGAGGGTAGTCCCCCCTCCCCACAGGAAGGGGAGTACTACCCCTCCCGTTGGAAGCATCAGAAATTCGATGTTAGGCTAGGAGTCGAGGGGGTAGCCCTCCCATTTGTCGGGAAGGACTACTACTCGACTCCAAGGCAGAGACCACTTTGGAGGGGCCTTGGTCTCATGAGAAGGAAGGTTGGTGACCCGTGAAGCCGGGTCACAGAGGGTGCACAGTGTTAAAAGGTTACCAGGACATTCTAGGCGCGGTAGAATGAGTGTGCTAAGGTTGTGGGGAGACAGGTAAGCTCGTCACTCGTAAATATCCAAACCAGTAAGTTTTGGAGTATCTGCCAACTACTTTGTGGTGAGTGGTGACTATACCATGGGATTTTAAGAATGTTAACACTGTTGTTTCTCATATTGATGGAAGAATGAACTACATGAAATAAGTGACAAACTCTTGTTTCAACTCTATTATCTGCTTGTGGCCTCACTATCGAAGCATTCTTCTTGCAGGGAATAATTCCTCTTATATCGCATAGCAAAATTGCTATGTAAAATTTTCAAAATGCTAGTGCAAAGATGTATAGCATTTCTTGTGCACAGAATCATGTAGTATTGACCCTTCAGAACTACCATACATTATTTGAACACTAAATTATCCCTGTCTTGGCCGCACTGTAGAAACTGTATGATATTGTAATAGCGTATCCACAGTCCCTGCAAAGCCTGTCCCTATTTATACCTCCCTAGTCTTGCCAGAGTATTCTTGGAATGCCTAGAAACTCAAGTCATAAAGTCCTTTCCTTCCCCATATTAAGGAGCATGGAATCAGGCAATATCATACTCTGTATACATTACTGATTGATGCTTTCAGCACTCATATTAATCTGACAAAAATTTTAACAAGAATATTTTGTATAAGGAGAAACTCTGCCAATTTTTTTTGTGCCTAATCTCAGAATATCTCCCTTCCATTTTAACTAGCTCTTGTGGGCTTAAAGCCTTTACCACAAATATGTCTTCTCAACACTGTTTTCAAAATAACCTATGGACTTGCTTCAGGGCCCTAACTTCAGAAGGTGCTGAAAAATGATTTACTCTGGCTATACCTGTTTTTATTTTTCACCCAGAAATCCATGGCTGATATCAGATTTGTTAGTGACTAAGTAGTTAGTAAATTTATATTAATTTTTTACATAGATGCTTCTGCAAAGTTGCATGGCAGGTATAAATGAAATTGTTTTTGGCAGACAAGTTCAGTTCTTGCTTAATTCTGAATTTTTTTTCTTCTTTCTTAGATTGATAACAAACTGAGAAAACAGTCCTAAATAGATTTGTACTTATACACACCTTCACGGATTGATAGATATCTGGGCAAAATTCTATTTCTTATCATTTTACCAGATATTTTATGTAGTATGCTGTAGTGTAGCGTAACATATGTAAATTGAAGTGTATGGTGTCATGTAACAAATAAACATTTTCTTCATAAATCTCCTCCCCTATACCTGTGTTCACTCAACATAGACACCTTCCCTTATATATCTAATCTAGGCAAAATGGCCAAATTTGAGCTTTGCTCCCTCAATTGACAGCCCTAGCCCCTCTCCCCCCTCCCACCCCACTCCTCCCCTCTTTTCTTTTGGTTTAGCATTTATTGCAAGTGACTCGGATCTTGTGTGAATTAACTTCTTCTGAGGTTACGGTTGTCCAGTCCCAGTTTTCATGTTTAGTCTGAGCTCTGTAGTTGAGTGCAACTTTTATCGTAAAGCAATATTGTACAGTACAGAACAGTACAGTATATTATAGTACAGCACAGCACAGTACAATACAGTATAGTACATGTATACATGGCAACTGCATCTCAACACTACAGTCTACATAACATTCCGTACTTCATTCCTTCCCTTCTCAAATAGCCATCAGATGCAGTTTTCAAGATAATATTTAAGTAAAACAGCAATGAAAGTTACACCCTCTGTTTCTTGATTTTATAAAATGTGAATGCTTTTCTATAGTATTTCCGTTTAGATACTGATAAATCAAACTCTATCTTAGTCTTAATGTCTGTCTGCAGTAATAAACATATTTTTCCCCATCGAATCCTTGTTTATACTTTCTGGTGACGTTCATTGATATGTGTATCCTTCAGTCCCCATCAGAGTAATTACACACACAGCGAATGCCTCTTCTCATTCCTGGGAAAGTTGTTAAAGGGGTGTGTAAAGTAACGACACAAATTCAAAATAATTCAGTTGGAATATCTGTTTGAGGTTTTGATGAATAAAGTAAGGGAATATGAAATTGTGTACATCAGAAACAAAAAAATGTGAACAAGATTCCTGGTTTGGAAGAAAATTTCAAGAAATGGTTGGCATATCATCAAAAGTTAATATTTCACATGTATTGTATTTATATTATAGTAGAAGAGTCATCTTTAAATCAGCATTTTTGCATTTAGTCTGAACAATTTAAGAAATTTTCCAAAGGCATAAAGTTTCTTTAAATAATGAAGTTCATTAGCTCAACAGTTTAAGTTTTCTTTCAAATAGTAAAAACTTATTTTTGTAAGAAACACAGTCAGAGGATCATTTAGGTCATGTGATTGGGTGGTTGTGATGTATTTTTGATCAATTCTGGAAGTGCAAATTGTTGCTTTGAGGAGTGGTTTTGATAAGATGTAACCTGCTATTAAACTTGTATTAAAAGCATTATTTAAGCAAAAATAGCTTTTACAAAGTTCTGGAATGTAAAGCATCATCTAACCTGGGAAAATGACAGCCTATAGTGTGTCGTGTGCAGAACTTCCTCCCATTTCATTGTATAACCTTCGATTTATATCCCTCAAAACAAATAGTGCTGCATTATCAGTGGTCATTATCCTCATTCAAATTATGAAGTGAAAGAAATACAGAGATGTGAAATGTCCCTCATTTTTGTATCAATTTTTATTTGAATTTAAAATGAGCTTTAATCAATGCTAATTTCAATTCCTGAGGGAAAAGTGTTTTTGAGTTGCTGATTGTCGTCTTGTTGGCTGAAAAAAATAGTCCCAAAGTTTGTTCAGGTTGGACTCATCTCAGATATTCATGTTTGCTACCAGTACATGCATTCATGAAATGATGTGCCAAACCATCAATCAAACTGCTTTAAACCAGAACTGTCTCTCAGGAAGCGCTGTAGCCTCTCTCAGGAGTTGTTACAGCTTGCTAGTATAGATTCCTCAGGTTATCTCTCTTGCATTAGTCGTAATTGATTCGAAAGATCTCTAGGTGGGGACGTTAAGTGTGTTTGTCATCTGCACTGCATCATGTTAATGAGCTTTCCTAATGGTCCATGGGCTGAATTAAACCGTCATTCTTTACCATCCAAACGAAAATATTGGCTTCAGAACGACATGTACCACAAGAGTTAGTAATATTACCCTCCTTCGTTAAATCAGATGAGTCACGAGCGCGGTATTTTGTTGTAAATTTCTTTTGTGTGGTCATCTCCTTAACGCTTAGATGGGGATGAAAGGAATTTCCTCTAATTTAAAATCCTACTAACTGAGGAGTGAAAGTACAGCTCTGTGAAATCAATATAAAAACAGAAGGCGAGGAGTCAAGTGATAACGTCCATGGCAAAAAATCTGTGCACTGTGTGGCAACATGCCATGTTGAATTGGACACTGACTATTCATGATTTTAGATAATTTAGATACATATGTATGAACAAATTGAGATATTATTGTCAGTATTAGATGAAAGGCGACATGTTAACGTAATGTGTTAATTCAACGGGACTCTCCGTCGTTTCTACAGAAGGCGCTTTCATATTGGTCCTAATGATTGTGATCTGTATTGTTTACAGATCTCCCTGATCTCAAACTTAAGTAACATCATTTCACTATAGCACTCACAAACATGCATACTGGCCACTTTGAACCTTGCATACAGACATGCTATTGACCAGTTCAAGGTTCCACCTGTGCACTTTTGGCCGAACGATAAAGACGTTTTATGAAACGCAAGTAAAGGTGCTTGAAACAATCACTGTGACTGGAAATTGCAAAAATATGTTTCAAAAGATCTCTTCTTAAAATCATTCCAAACGATATTTATGCTACCAGTGATCAGCTCAAGCTCATACCGTTATAATATCTCTTAGAATTTGAACGTTTGTCACTTCACTGATATATTGAATGTATTAGTAACCATGTTTCCTGATTCGGTTTTGTCTTACCAGACTCTCATTTCAAATTTTCTCCTAAATTCATGATTTTTTTTTATATTAAATTCCTCTTGCAGGATGTCCTGGACCAGATTGTGGTAATGAAGTTGCCAGATATTTTAACAATTGCCAAAGATCCGATGGAAGACACCGCTGTTCAGGAACTCCAGAGGCTCCTGCTCCTGATGCTAGGCTGTGCCGTTCAGTGTGACCAGAAGGAAATGTTCATCGAAAGAATCAAACAGCTAGATTTAGATGTACAACAGGCCATAGTGGTTCACATTCAAGAGGTAGGTCAGCAAAGTTATGCAGACCACTACACAAGACACAACAGCAAACATTGCTGATAGTTTGAAGTTTCATGCATGTCCTCTTAATGTAGATATGTCCACCGCTACACAAGACACAACAACAAACATTGCTGATGAGTTTGAAGTTGAATGCATGTCCTCTTAATGTAGATATGTCCACGGAGTCACATTGCAAGTTATTTGATTCCTCTCTTACCTGTCTCCCATACATATGCACTCCTATCTGCGTAGCCTATAACAACTAATAACATTCTAGCACTGTGCCTGTGATGACACTCTCCCAGGTCACTGCCCTCTCCCTTCTAAGTGTACCATTCCAATTCCAATGGATATAGCAACAATTTTTTCCGGACAGCAATTTCGACCATCTGAATCAACATTCCTTACTGTCGGTGTGAAAGGTTTTTAACCAGTAAATTTTGGGGTTGTTGTTGGTTTTGCAACATTAATGTAAAATGATGAGTTTCATGAGCCGTTTGGTTGATAATTGATATGACCTTCACGTCAAAAGACATGCCAAATATGAATCCACATGATGGTGATGATGACAAGTGTCATAGAAGCTCATTAAATTAACTTTTTGTAATTGGTTAACCATTTCTTACAATTTTACCAAACTTTTCGAGTATTATTACAAAGAAGACTACAAGTAATCAAATGAGGACACCCTCCAATATTCTTCATGAAAGTGAAGTTAGCGTTATCTAAAACAGCTTGTTATTTCCCAGCAAATCCCTGCATATCTCTTTTGGCATGTCACTTTCAATACATTCCGAAAACAGTGCCGATGAGAAAGCACATTTTTTGTGTACTTTGAAAAGAGCAGTCAAACTGTTAGTCATGTATTATTCGTTGAAAGATTGTCTTTCAGTCGTGACCATCTGTGTATGAACTTTACATGTAGGCACTGATAAATTGAATTAAACCTCAAGTGGTTGTCAGAATGGTATTGGAAAGAAATTAGTAAATTTCACCATAAAACTTAGTCACTGCGTTTTTGAAGGGAAGCTGTTTTAATAATAATAATAAGTGATATTTATATAGCTCATAATCAGCAAGCTGCTCAAAGCGCTTTACAAATGTAAAACCTAAAAACAAATAGTAACAAAACCAAAATATTAAATATATAGAACCAGTAAGGCAAAAAATGTAAAAGCCAAAAGCAACAATATAAAAAACACCCGTACTAAACGATACTAAAAACTAAAACGCATATAGTCCAAAACAATTTCAGAAGTATGTAAATAGTAAAATAGATTAAATCATAGTCAATGTTTAAATATATACAAGTATGAGAAACTATAGTTCAGTAAGACAATTATTGTAAAAGCCTAGAACAGATAGTAATAAACACCCAATACTAAACGATAAATTACTCGAATTACCATAGTGTGAACACAACAGGAAAAGTACTAGTTACTTTGTAAATAACATTTAAAGCACACCCTTTCCTGTGAAAGATGAGACTGAGTTGGAATTGTATGTCACACATTTTGGTTCCCAAAATAGCTTCAGGACTCCTCACAACTAACAGAAAGCATTTCAATGCAACATTTGCGTTTGTCATGTCCGATTTAGAATTTTTATGGAAACATTTCCCCATTTTACAGAATCACAAAGATATGTGATATTCCCTGGAGAATGATGTCAGCTTCCTAAACTGCCAACCTCAGCAGTGAAGTTGCATCTGCTCAATTATTTATGACAGTTTGAACAGTTTTGTTTGTTTACTGACACTTTCTCTTATGACTTTTGTCAACCTTCTTTTTATAGTGTCTGACTTTGATTAGCTACAATGTGAAGCTCAAGGCAATAAAAACAGTTGCTGGCATAAAACTCAAAATTATTATTAAATTTTTCCCCTTAAAAAAGACGGTGTCCTTTCATGTAGAACTGGCTATTCATTTGAAAACCAGTCATCATGGACAGGAGTAAAGGACAAAGCAATTAAACAGATGGGGGAATTTCAAGTTTGATGTCATGTCCCTTAAACCTACAGTACCCCTACATTATCAAAGTCATGCAAATTCTTGTAATTGCAAATATTATTTTGTAAGGTCCCTCATGTGACAACACATAACGGTATAGTCATTTTTGGAAATACACATATAACCAGGTTTCTGGTATTTCACACAAAATTTTTCTCACAATGCCGGATATAGTTCAAATACATAGGTCTGGAAAGAATCAATATTATGTCCAGACATTGTATATTTCAAAGGCGGTTTAGAATTCGCCCCACTGCTGACAGAAATTGATGTCTCCTTCCATTGTCCAGTTACAAGCAAATTTTAAAATCTTGTTTTGTTATAATGAAAATAAGTTGATTACCGTTACAGGTACCTTGTATATCAGGCATTCTAATTACTTCTTGATTGTATGACTAAGTTCATATGTAGTTTCTATCCCTTTTCTAGAGGGAATTGTGAACTTACCAATTATTCCTCCTCCCTTACCTGTCTCCTATACATATAATATGCACTCTGATCTACTGAAGCATAACTGGTGACATACCAGGCCTAACAATATCAGCATTGTGATCATGTGATCACATTCTCATTATATTGGCCCTGGAGCTGAGCATGTGTTTAGTATGGTAAACTTGTTTGGGTATTGTTACCAAGGTATACCAAGGTATATATATGTTGAGTAAATTTTCTAAAGAAAAGTATTAATTGTATGGATATCATCAGTAACAGACAAGTCCTGTGTCTTGGTATGACACATCACATTGCAGGACATGCTCTAGTTGGTATTGTGTAAATGATAATACCTTGAACACTACACAATATAAAGTATTGTTACATTCTGTGTGACTAGTGAACTTTACCTTCTATATTAACCGGTGTAATTATAGTTTTTTTTTAAATATAATTTTTGATTGCTCTGAATTTTGTCTCTCATAAAATATTTTGATTCCTGTGTACAAAAACTTGCATGTACATATTTGCACTTGTGTATGCATTTTTTGCTAATTTTGCATAGCATTTCACCAAGCAATACCGAATAAATTATTCCATGATTTGTGTCCGTCTAAGCATGGTTTTTTTCCTCCTTTTGCAGGTAACAGACAATACTGAGAATGTTTTCAACCTCACCTGGGGTGAATTGCCCTCCGATCAGTTTGAAGGCATTTTCAAGACGGTGTTCAATCAAGTCAAAAGTTTAGCCACAGAACGTGATGAATATTCAAAGGTATTGTAATCCTTATTTATAAAAGTGACGATATGATATATTGACTTAGGTTTGCAAAGTCCCTTTATTTACATTATGTTAGGATGTTTTTGCTCTTCCCAATATTCCCATACACAGTCACTCTCCCTATCCATACTGTCCTGTCTAGCTAGTACATTAAGACGGTGGTCCTATACCTCCTTAACTGATGTAAACAATGACTTAAGCTGCTCATGTTTTCGTTCAAGGAGGTCCATCTATAAATAGAGGAGTAGAATCTGGAGGGGTTCAACAAAACACAACTATTTTTGTTTTGGGGTTCATTGGTCCAACATGTCTGGTCTACAGCTGTTTCCAGAAATAGCTACCGAACTCATGCGAGTTCATAATAGTTCCAAACCTCTACCAATTACTCCATACTTTTAGATCAATTTAGTGGTTAACCGCACATTGCCTTTGGTGGTAAAGGTCACTAACCCACTAATCTCTAATCAATGCTGATGGAGTCAGTCTGAGGTAGCAGGGACAGTAGCCTACATTCTACCAATGTTTCTTTACCACCTCCATCTGGGTTTACCTTCCTTCCTGTGTTGTGGGAATAGTAACATGAAACCATGATATGCAGGGGTTCTTTCCTGGTCATACAGGTTTTTTTTTATTTGAAGAACAAAGAAACGTTTAAAAACACTGAATGAGATTTTTTGGGAAATCAGTTCTGACCCTGGAAGCCATCATGTGTAATGACTAGTGCAGTTGTGTTATTTGACCTGGCCATCTTATGGACATATTATCCACCATTAGTACTGGTTAAAATAGAGGTTTCTGGTAGTTGATGGATGCCATGTATTAAAGAGCTCATTATTTATCACTAAAAAAATTAATTTCCCCAGGTGCACAACAGAGTGGTACTGTAGTTAGGATAACAATCTCTCTGTTATTTTAAAGAAAACAAAATAGTGTGCTGTGCTGCATGAGAAGTGGCATCATATACATAGATGCACATTAAAGTAATATATAGCTGTTAGTACTTCCATCAGATATGACAATTTACAGAACATGCTTCATTTTTTTAAATTTCGAATTTTTGAATTAAATTGGTTTGACGTGTTAAGTTGTAATCCATATTAAAGCCCTTGCAGGCTTCTGCCACATTTGTGGTCACTTCAGCGTCGTAAAAAGTAACTGCTGATTAATATTATTATACTTCTCTGCACAATTCTTCTGACTTGTACAGTATCTGTTGTACACTTTCCTTACATATTTATAAGGATCCTGAAATATGTACGGGCAAACTGAGGTGTACGTAGTGGTGACTACCATTGGGGCAAGAGTATTTTAAAAACGAGATAAATTAATCGACTATCACTAAGCATTACAAATCAAAATGGCATGGCTAAGTCGATATTTGCAGAGATGTTCTGAACATTTCAAATGACTTGGTTTTGTATTCATATCATAGCAATAGCTAGCCCTGTTGTATATTATGACTTTTACAGTAGTTTACATGGTTTTATGGAAACATTGTTTGGGGCTACTTTCTAACAATTTTCCCATGTCCATGGAATGTTGTGGTTGTGTTAACATGGAGTTATGGACCGCCAAGGGGAATGTCTGCTTTATCAACACATACTCAGGTTGTTAGGTCATGTGAATGCCCAAGTTGACATTGTAAACATGAAAGGTTAAAGGTTGCATGATTCACACAACATGGGTGTTCTTACCTTTCATATTTTGCTTTGCTTTGATAACGGAACCTGAGGTGGAGAGAAAAGTGTGTCATTTTGGTTCCAGTGATTAAAATTTGAAGAGGCTATCTTAGTTTGGAACATAATGAAACAGTACTAGGGTAACTTAACTTTGTGGACCGTCATAAACGATCTTGATCATCCTTGCAGGGTCCGATACAACCTGCTTTCTCAAAATGTGGACAAGGTTTCTGTACCATTTGAGATTTGAAGTCACAATGAGCTCTAGATTAGCTTCAATGTTACTGATCCTACTGTAGTATTGATATGATAAGGTCATGTAGTATGGCCATGAAATATTTATACAGGAAAACCGTTCTTGAGTTTAAGGAGAATTGGTTTGATTGTAGGACTTGACGGTCGTTTGTTCAGTCTGTGCTTCAACAGGATGTCGTCCTTGAGTACTACTATGATGGAAGAATCACCTTATGCATAAGCATGTTAGATTGAGTGCATCGTAGAGTACAAATGGTGGGGATAATTATTTTCATTTCACAACGGAAAGAAAAAGAAGTTTGAGTTAAAACCTCAATATAACAGGTCAAATGATTGCATTCCATATTTTATTCTATGGAAATAAAAATAGAAATCCCACAGATTCACAACATACATGTATGATCTACATCTCATTCCGCTCCAGAATGCCAAAAGGCACCTCTCGCAAATATTCTTCAGGAGGCTTTTGCACTAATCCCCCACACCCTTCAGAGGATTAGCATCATGGGCTTGTTCTTAATGCTTTATGCTTGGATGACTTCAGACAAGAATTTCTGTGTTACGTTTTCTGCCCTGTTTTGTTCTTCCAACCCGGCAATACCCCATCACTCTTTCAAGCATTAGAAGAAAGCATTAGCGCAATTACTAGAACTCAACAAGCCTATTGTGTATTATCAGGGATTATTTGTTGACGATTATATATATCTAATTCCAGTGTAGCCATTAGTGAGCCAGAATTTACTTTGCGTACACCATTTAAACCTGTCTCCCCACAACCTCAGCATTCTTGCTCTACAGTGTGTTGAGTGATCTGTTAATCTTGTAAATACTGTATATGCCCTGAGTGACAGGTCACTCTTGGTCAATGACCTTCCTATACATTCTAACCACTCAAAGTGTCAAGAAGTGTGTTTTCGTACAAGAGATTTTATCCCGTCAGATCTCTTGAATCTGTAGCCATTCGGACTTTTGCTTGGTGTTCACCACGTTGTTCCACCAATTTCTTGACTATTTTATGCCAACCAATTAAGTATCCTTTTCAAAAAGAGGGATTTTTGAGCAGCTTTTGATTTCTAGGTGATCCGTTAGTTAACAAGGGTATGTTTAGCGTTTGTGTGAGTTGCAGTGGTTACTTCCCGTCCTCCTTCCTTATACATAGGGTCCATAGCCTAGTGGTTAGGGTGTCCGCATATAAAGCGGGAGGCCCGGGTTCGAATCCCTGTGGAGGCTGGAAGTTTTTACACTGTTCTTGATTTTCCAACTCACTACGATTTCAATATATATAAATATATATACATATATGTTTATATATACATAAACACACTTGTGTAATGTGACTTGAAATTTGCCATGTTTGCAAAAGTACACTACACTGCCCTATTCCTGATATATTCACTGTTAGTTTCAGCTTAGCCAGATTAACTTCCATCTCCTCTCGTGATATTGAAAAGCCTTTCTTTACTGATTTGCATAACAGTTTGAAATAAAGACACCTTAATTTCTATGAATAAATATTACTACACAAAAGAAAGAAAAAGCATAAAAAACTCATCTCCACATCATTCATTATATCACAATTACCCAAGACTTACCGCCACTTATAGATACCGGTAGAAATATCTCTCAGTCAACATTAATTTTCTCTTTTCCATTTTATTAATTCTGTCTGCACTCTTTTATAGTGTTAACTGTGCAAACACAGTTTATTGAACCTTTCCTGGAACCCACTGTGCAAACAGCAGCATCCCTTTCAGTTAAATAAATTATAAGTTAGAACTAGGCCAAACGAATTCGATTTCTGTCTGACAAGGAGAGAGTATCTCGAAATCTTCAGTACTTACCTGACTTATTACTTTAGAGGGTAAAAAGAAGGGATTCACACCTTTTAGATAAGAACCTGTAAATCTTTTATCAAAATGTGATAGGTTTGAGACATTTGAGGGACATTTTTTTACTTTCCCTGCAGGATCAGTAATTGATATGATGATTCCAGTTTTGTATGTCACTAAGGTGTGATCATAAAGCCTACAAATTTATTGGGATTGCACAGACGAAATATCTTGACGTATGATGCAATGCTTTGTAGCTACTGGAAGTTATAGACTATAGAATTTAATATTGATTGAATTTAAAAAATATTGTATTGACTTCTCTCGTAAATCCCCAAACCAATAAGCATTGGGAATTTGATGGATACTCAAATGTATCTCATCAGCTTCCAATCTATTGTAGGATGCTTTTCAGGTTCACTGCACTAAATTCAAACATGTCAAGTAGCTTATGGTAAATTGAGCTCCTCCTCCACCCCAACAACTGCACTTTTCTTCCCTTCTTGGTCCTTGTTGGTCCCCTTGTCAAGACACCAAAAAAAGGGGTAAGCTTTCCAAGAATTATAGTATTCAGTTCAGTTGGGAATGAAACTTAGCAAATGAATTTGAAATGAGTTTAAATTCCGGACTAGCCATGTAACCCTTCTCATCTACCTGTCTACTCACCAATACTGCACTTTCATCTACTGCCTTCCTTCCAAAACCCCTGAAATCTTAAAATGTAATATCATCAGTTGCAAAATTACGTGATCATACAAAAATATGAACGTCCTCCCTCCCCCCCCCCCCTCGTTCGTCTTCAGGCATTCATAGATTGTTTCCTCGACAATCCATCATCTTCTTTCCGTCGTCTTCTTTCCGGCATCTTCTTTCCGGCATCCAAGCAAGTTTCCCTACAATACACAATCTTGAAAACATAAAGGGTCAACTTTCTTTTGTGCAAAAAGCTGGAAATCCTTTTGATAATTTTAAGTAACCTGGCGAAGATATTAGATATATCTTAAGATGATAACACTGTTTCATGGTGTATCAACATTCCAAAATAAATTTGATATTCCCTCAGAGCTTGTCCATAGAAATTGGGTTTGAAACCAGAAAATGGGTTTTCTCCTCCTTGGAGAAAACTGGAATCTGGTTCCATGGGCTAGTGATGAGAGAGGTAGCGTATCAGTTGTTCCTGTAAGCTCCACTAACTGACCATGAACTGTATGGAATATATTAGCCCTTCATGTCTTGTATACCAGTTAAAAATGTTACCTTGTGAGAGTGAAATTTAAGTGATGAAATTAGGGAAATAACTCTTCACAAAAAGTATTTTCATAAAGCAGTATTAGGGATTTGTAAAGTCCAAACAAACTCTAATTCAAATGCACTTAAAAATTTTTTTTTTTTTTTTTAAGTTATTGATATAAAATTTTGAATAGCAAATTTAATGTGCTATATTGTAAAGGGAGTATAGAAAGATGACGTCTTCACATGATTCAATATAAAATTGTGCTTAAAAGCAGCTTTTTGAGTTGGTCTTCATCAATATTTTGAAGCCTGTCGATACTAAAATAGAAGTTAAATTTTTTAGCACATTGCCAGCTTAAAATCTTTGATTTACATTTCTGATGTGAACAAGGGTCTGAATTTAGAAGTATTGTAGATCGAATGTATAATTTAATTATTTGCTCAGTATCCATCATTTGGTAAAACTATCAAGGTGGGATATCTTAGTTTCATCATTATGCAACCTTATTCTGAGTAATACTGGATAGTAATTTGGTTTTCAAAAATTGTTGAACCAATGCAAACAGGTATTCTGTAAGGATTTATATAAGGATATATGGTCTTAGAAGTACAGCTCCTGGCAATGTTGACTACACCATTGAAACAAAATGTAAGTTTAATCCTTTCAAAGGCAATATGCTGCTTTAAACTTTGCTTATTACCATATGAATGAGACTTCCTCCCCACCCCCCCCATTCAAAGTACGTGCAATTAGTCTCTTTGGGATTGGTTATGTGTCAGCTGTTGTTAGCTTTGTCACTCGGCTTTTGAAGAAATGGTGCGTCTTCTATGGCGATATGTTGACAGAAATTATTCAGCCTTTGTTCGTTGTATCTCCTTATGGCCTCCTTTATTCATGCTGCAATTTATGAACTAGATTGGACTGAGTGCAATACCTCGCAAAGCTTGAATATATTAAGTAGTAGCTTCGTTTAAGCAGCGGTTGTTTGTCGAACAAATAAATGAAATGAAATGAAGTACTTCTCAGTCTATCACAAGTTAATTTGTTACCGTTTATTATCTGTTTGTCTTCTACTTTTAAACCTCATCATTGTAGGGTTCAATTACGCATTTTTTTTTTAAACTGTCGTGTACAGATTATATTGTTGTAATGATTATAAGCTTTAAGCTTTTCCAATCAATGCGGGTTGTAGCCAAACAACAACATTTATAAATCCCAAGAGTCTGGTTTTTAAACCTTTATGATGCTTTACTGAAACAGTCAGTTTGTGCATATGTCTTGAAGAGCTAGGGGATTGGTGGGGGGGGGGGGGAGTGAGGTTTGATTATGGTGAACTGAGAGTTGTTCGATTTACCAGCACATTCAGGTTAATTATTTCTCCCAGATGAAATTGCATTTTTTAACATGAAGGCTATCTATACCTATAGGTCTCCTCTCACTGTCCTCTTCATCCTCCTCTCACATTGTAAGTTTAAGTCGTTTTTTTATGGAGAAAAAGAGGCACTTTTCTAGAGATCATTGTTTAGTGACAGTGTATACACACATTACCAACACATTTCCAAAGCCAATGGCCAAAGGCAAATTACAAATGAAAGTCTCTAAAAAATACGATCAAGATGATAAGAGAAAGTGTTGGCCGTGAGAGTCGATGAAACGGGAGTGAAATGGAAGCAGATGTCTGAAGGTGATTAAGTTGTCACTGCTGAAGGATGTTACCCTTGACTACTGTGTGTACTGTTTGTAGTACATCAGTATACATACATGTACATGTCACATGCTGGCCTAACAGTAGAAACACACCCAATACAGTGTTATTGCCAGGAGTGAAACATGTTTCAAAGTTGTCATGGAGGGATATTCAAACATTGGGGGGGGGAGGGTGAGGGGGGGGCGGGTTGTTGACTTTAGTTAAGGGACTAATTGATCACAGGGGTGGTGTATGTAAGGGCACAGATGCTTACAGACAACTATCAATTCAAGAGACAATTGTCATTTTTGGAAATTTTGTAACTTGTCTAGAGTTATAAAGAAATATTTAGACCGTTAGAAATTATGCATTGAAAAATATGGCCAAGTGGTTTGATGGAAGGGTATTCAAATATAGGGTGTCAGTTAACTAAATACAGTGATCACAGGTAGATGTTTTTGCGTTTGTGCACAGTTTCGTTGAACAGAGGACATTAAATCCAACAGATTGCTTACATGGAGGTTTTAGCATTGAATAAGAAAACAGATAAGACATGATTAATTAAAGAATATTCTAATTTATGGTTTGTTGGAAGAATCTTTAAAAACAGGGTAACAGTTTAACTTTATTAAGGATGTTTTTGTGTTTGTGCACAGTTTCGTTGTACAGAGGACATTAAATCCAATAGACTGCGTACATGGAGGTTTTAGCATTGAATAAGAAAACAGATAAGACATGATTAATTGAAGAATATTCTAATTTATGGTTTTTTCGAAGAATCTTAAAACACAGGGTAACGATTTAACTTTATTAAGTGATTTTGAGTGGCATTAATTTATGTACAGTTGTTTACAGAAGATATTTGTGACAAAATATCAAATAGACTGCTCGTTATGGAGGAAAGGGCTAGCTGCCAGTAGGGAAACAAACGGTCAAGTTAGAAATGATTTTATTGAAAATGTTCTCATCACAAGATGGAGGGTAAACCTGTTAACTTTAATAAGTGATCAAGCGCGACATAAATGTGACGCTTGCTTTGAAAAGAGGGAGTGCTGTCATGGAGGCAAAGGCTATTGAACAAGTTATAAAAAAAAATATTCTAATGATATGATGATGGGATGAAAATCCAAGTTTACAGTCGGGTCAATGGATAACTATATTAAATGATCACAGAACAAGTGAACGGTTGTTTGAAAAGACATAAAAAATTCATCAGACTACTGTCACAGAGAAAAAAACATGTGCAAAAAAGGACAAAAAGATCAAGTTTGAAATGATTTACCAGAGTTGTGTGCTAAATCACACCAGAAAATGAACCAGACAGTGTCTGAAGATGTGTCTGTTACAGTCAAATTAAGAGAGGGTTAATATTTGAAGCCAGGCAGAAAATAGCAACTAAGAAAGATATGTTTTTAAGCTGGGAAAATTGTGTATCATACTTGCTAAGTCTGTCGTTGATACTAGAAATGAAAGTGATGATTGAACTGATTTGCATAGCAGTGCTTACTATAGTTTATAGATGTTAGATTCTACCCTGGGAGCTAACAGTGTCTCTTTTAGTAAAGTTTGTCTTAATTAGTACATGGTTTGTGTATGACTATAAGTAAATAGAAAGTGAAATATTGTTTCTATTCATATGCTGATTAATAACTAGCATAGATTTACGCTACCTGTTTAAATGTCCTTTTAGACTGTATGTATGCAACAATAAGGGGTTAATCAACGGTCTAGCGTGCGTTACTCACAGGATTAATGCACGATCGGGGGATAATGCAAGCGATGCACGAGGGCGGAGCCCGAGTGCATCC
>JAIPMN010021627.1:0-12508 GCA_020650975.1 Apostichopus californicus | reverse complement strand
TCGAAAGCAAAAATTGTCCACCCCCTCCCTTTAGACCCACCCCCAGGACGGCGATCATTCATGCCTGGCGCCCCCCCTATTGGAAAATCCTGGATACGCCCCTGGTTTATTATCAGTCTGTGTTCATAAACTTAAGAAGACAAACAGGGTTAAGCAAATGTAACCTTCTTGCTATGGAAATAACTCTCATATTTTGTATAGAATGGACAATCACAGCGTTCCATCTTCTACAGGACACTGCAGTCAATTATTTTAACAAGATGAGTCTTAGTTTAGCGAGGCAGCAAATAGATGGCGCTCTTTAGTATTTACCACTTGTTATCTTAATGCATATCCAATTTGAATAGGACGATACCACTCTTGGGATTTGACCCCCCCCCCCTTCCTTCCACAATCCCCTCAGTCCTATATCATTGGGATTTTCCATTGAAGTTCTTTAATAAATATAATAAAGATAATATATATTAATAATAATAATAATTATAATAATACAGATATATTGTTGTATTACCTAACAGTATTTTGCTTGTCTAAAGATCGGCGTACAATAGCTACACAATTATCAGTTATTGATCATATTCTGTCACAGTGACTCTTGCCTTATCAATTTAACCTAACAGCTACCGTAGTGTTTGTACCTCTCCTAATCAAAAGATTTTCAGTTTCGCTAAAAGATATCGTATATAACAGAATTGTCGCTTTCATGTAAATGTGAAGGTAGTCAGTATAGGCCTCAAATTATAGCACGCTACTATTGCTAGAAGTTTTCAAAAAGTACTTTTCTGGAAGTCTGTACTCTCCAAATTGTTCTCATACATTCTAAATGAACACACAAGATGACTGAATGTCCCAGTGAGGACATATACCTCGAAGGTTGTAATAAAACCAGTTTAAGAATTTTGACCACAGGTGACCATATTTGAATATCTAGCATATTTGGGGCCCATACAGCATACCTTTAAACATACTAATTAAATCTTTCAAAGAAATCGGCGTTATGCCAGTACTCGTCTAACCGTCCTTAACAATATACACAACATGAACATGATAACGGACAGAACTTGCGAAGATTGTTTTACATAAGCCTATAAGACTATTCTGATGTTTTTATAAACAGATAATCGCTGGTTTTACAGACTGACTGTTAATTGGTAGTCACTATGACTAGTGGTTTAGCTTAACTCCTACGCCGATGCTTGTCTCTTGTGATTATTTGACTTATTTTGCTTGAATATCTAAGATCGGCGTGCAATAGTTATCAAATTATCAGTTAATGATAATATTATGTCACTCTTATCTAATCAATTTAAACCTTGAAGCTACCGTATTGTTTGTACCTCTCCTAATCAAAAGGTTTTCAGTTTCGTCAAATTAGCCTGATGTTTTCCCTTTCTTTTTATCACTTCATGGGGCTTTCATCCGTTTGAATTGGCCTATTAAACGTATGAGAGCAATTGTTTTTATCGTTACCCTTTTACTTTTTTTTTTTTTTTTTGTATTGTAATATTTTTGTTAGAGTTTCAGTTTGTCTTTAACTATATTGTATTTTCGTTTTGCGCTTAATGTGTGAAGAGCAACCTTTTATCTGCCTTGCAATGCATTGCTTCCGTATATTGCCTAATTCCCCTTTGCATGTTAGTGTCTCTTGCTAAGCTGAATATCAATGTGCAAGTTGTAAAGCGTATATCAAATGTATTACATTATAATTACTGCAGTTTAGTGGGTTTTACATTTTCTCAAATTCGTGTTATGGATGGAAGGCTTTGATTCGCATTTTAGGGACACCTCTCCGACGTTTAGCATATAACGGTTAATAAGTCATACGTCTAATATCGATGATTATCGGTGTTGGTAACAACGATTTATATTAGATGTGTTTAACTGTATATCTGTTTGACAAAGAAAGACAGAAATAAAAATGCTGCAAGCTTATAAAGAGTTAAACTAAATTGCAGACGAACATAAACTATAACAAATCATATATATTTGCTTAACGAGTTACACAGATACTAAAGACGGATTGTCGAGGATATGAAACATCTAGCAATGATGATTAGAAACAGGATGATAACATTTCTCCTGTGGAACGTAAGTATTGTGATATTCTTTGAAATCAGGAATTTATAAAGTAACACAGGGGACAAACCCGACGTTGCGATGCATGTTGGACAACATAACATTTGAATGTTTATCTGGAAACACGGAAAAGAAATAATATTCTCGTAAAGATAATTATGAAAGTGATACATATGAAGGAACTATCTCTCTCCTGGATGATATAATCTATTCAGCTCAACAGAGTTAACTTGACGTACGATGGTTTCAGAAGATTCATAACAGCAATTAAACTAAGAGACATCTGGTTGAAATCAACGGTTTGTAACAAAATCTTGCATCGGAGTTAACTAATGTTTGGTGTAAAGGAAGTCTCGACACAGTGACTCGTGTACGTTTGTTTTATGCAATTGAACGATGAGGTATTTGTTTCTCAATATGAATCAGTCAATAGCTCTTCTTTTTTTTCTACGATTTGACATCATGGCCGCTATAGATGCTGTTAAGACAAGGTACATAACAGTTTCAATTCAACGCTGCCGCAGTATCGAGTATAACTCAATTACATGTGATATTATTTGAAGTTACTGTGTGGCTTCTTATTGGAGCTACTCACTATCAGCAGAAATATAATGATAATATTTGTACTTTATATATTTTCCTTTTTTCGACTACCATCACGGCTGGTTGTATGGAAATCAATTGCTATTTTAATACATGTTATTTCTCAGTCTTAATAGCGATGTAGAAATACGTTCCGAACTATGAGAATGGTAAGCTTTGCGAGAATGTCTAAACTTGAGACGAATGAAACCTTCAATATAATTTGATAATGTCTCTGTGTCAATGTTGAACGTAACGTATAGAGTTAACTTTATTAATTTTGCCAATTTCTAGTGTCTACTGTTTTCTTTTGTTTACACTTAAAGCAGTACTGAAGGATTAATGAATTAAGTTTAACTGAAAGGGTAGCCTGTGGAGTATTCGGTCCACTTTCTTAATTCGACCATTTTAGTTATGTCAAAGTTTTAAATGATTTCCTAAAATAGTCAAACTGAACTAAATCTGCAGGTTGTGAATTAGAACGTTACTTAGACGTTACAGTATATTTGATCTCCTTATGAATTTTGGTTCTCTTTATTTTTACCATACTCGAAATGGGTGGATTTCTAAATTTGTCATTTTTAACCATTCTTAAAGCCTCAGTGTCTTCTGCGTGCTATTAAATGCCATAATCAACAACAGGTAATACCCTTATGGACAAAAACCTAATTTTAATTTGAATTTTGATATTTTGTTACACTAAAAATATAACATGTATATGATGTCCGATCTCAAAATTGTTTGAGAATACAACTTTGAAACCCATGATCAAAAGCAAATTTGATGCATATTTCATTACAATTAGTCTTTTTAATTTCCATCTTAGTTGTCAAGCATATCACTTTTTTTTGTCCGGCGATGATGGAGCCAAGAGCAAGTTTAAGCCCCTAGAAACCTATGTCACTATAGGACTCTTTTCTTTCTTCAATATTCAGTTGTCATACAGTGCGATCATTTCTGTACGAGAAACATATTCCACAAGGTTAGTTGAAACCCCATCTGAATATTTTCTTCCTAAAATGAGATCTTGTGCATTGAATGTAACCTATTTTGACTGATTAATCCATTCGATTATTTCAGGCAGCCTCCCCCCGTGGTTGGTCTGTAAATTCATCATTGCAGATGTTTATCAATAGCTTTTCATACCTTTTATACTATTCTTGTTGAAGTTTTTGGGAGAAAATACATGTAAGATATTTGTTATGTTTGCTTAGCTGCCAATGTTGTCTATATGTAGCGTTCTGTCGCAAAATCCATTTTTTCTAATACTTTCTACTTTGACTGAGTGAATCAAATGTTATAAAGAAAAGTAAAAGCATTTCCAGTTGAATTTCCCACCATGATGAACTCATTCGCTCTGCTGTGTTAGATACAAAAAAATATCTTAAAAAATTTGTCTTTGTGATGCAAACTGCTATGCGGATGTGTTATGAAGGGATACAGAACACCCCCGACAGTTTTGTTAAGCAAGCACTGAAATAGTCAACTGTCAAATACTCCACTGGCTTCCTTTTTGTCCCGGAGCACCACTCCCACCTACACCCTCATCCTAATCCCCCTTCCCAATAATTGCAGTCACTTAAGTTTTTCACTTTCGTTTGAAGTAACTGCGCTGGAAATATATTTAAGGTTCTTCCAACAAACCTCGTCTATAGGACTGGGTATACTCGTGTCATTGTTGATATGTAACCATGACGATGGTTTGCTATGTGTGAAATGTAACTGAACTGTTTAAACACATCTGCTGTGAACATAATGCAATAGATTGCCTTCAACATATGTTAAAGTCATGCATATTTGTGCAAAAGTGTTGCATATCCATTGTATATAAGGACTGAAAACATTATATATTCTACTTCTTTGCTCCTACTCTCAACACAGTTTTGCATATGAAATCAGCCAATTGAGATTATTTTACTAATGATAATACCACTCAATACTGTTCTCCCATATCATGCTTCAAAGCACTGGTATTGACAGTATGAACAGATCCTAGCCTTGATCTGATTCTAATGCTAATACCACTGTATACTGTCCTCCCATAACATGCTTGAAAGCGTTCGTACTGACCGTATAAACAGTTCCTATTTTTTTTTTATAACAAACATTATATTCAGACTTCTCATACAATCAATACGAGTACTTTTAAAGCGGTACATGGAAAAGGACAGAATAAGCAATCCCAATTTTGAGCATAATGAATATTTATGACATAGGAGGAGTCTTCGTTTCTTGATGGCGATTGCCTCATTTCGTGTTTAGTTAGTCAGGACAGAGTTGAGGCAGAGACGCGTATATTGTTTGTTGTATGATTGTCAGCATACAGAATCAGTGTAGTATAGAGGATGGAGTTAAAAGGCTTGGATTATGTATGAAATGTACTAGAATGCTTAATGAAACTTTCCTTTGTTTCTTTTTTCAGTTGCTTATTTCGACGATAAATATTGTAGGGATTCTTCATCATTTCATGGAGCTGGAAGAAGGACAAGACAGCCGCCGATATGGAACTATAATTATTAGCAAAAGAAAAAGCTCTATTGAAAAGTGACTGTACTAACACATATATATATATATAACACATGGAGCAACCACAGCAGTCAACGATAATAATAATCTTGTCATAATTATGAAACTTTTTACCATGGAGCTGGAACAAGGACAAAAACAGCAGCCGAAATGGTACTGTAGTTATTAGCAAAGGAAAAAAAACTCTATTGAAAAATGACTGTACTAAAATATAGCACATGAAACAATCACAGCAGTCAACAATAAATAATAATGTTGTTTTAAAATTATAAAACTTTTCAGGAAATATTTGCATATCCCAATTTTAAGATCTCCATGGTTAAGTGATTTCTTCTGGCTGGCCATCTTGTACAGAGCAACATCAGACCATTATCAATATCACAGGATTATCACGTAACGTTATTAATTGTGTTAATCAAACTATTACAAATAAGAATTAAAAAATCTCATAAGAGAGTAAAAATAGTACTGGGTATTGTAGAATCATTTGTATATTAAATGTATTACATTTTGCTCGTAATTATCCCATTTATTCTTCTATCAATTACAGTGTATGACGAAATAAGTATTAATGCAATACATGATAATTCATTTGTGCATTTCTTGACAACATTATTATTTGTGATCAGCCAAATCTTAGAAAAATAGGTCACATGTACTGTCGTTTCAATATCTGCGAAATATCCGAATCAAATTCTTTATCTTTTGATGTTATTCACCCTGGATCAATGTTATTAACTAAGTTAAACATTTGAAATGACGTTATGTTATTTTTAATCTGTACGGTATTGTAATAGAATTTCCTCACAAAATTGAAAGACGACCAGATATGCTCTCGGAAGGTAAACATCCCAATTCGGTGGTCAAAGAATTTCGTTAAGCAATCCTGTTTTTTGTTTATGTTCCAGAGACAAAAATAAACCTGAAAATCAAAATACATTGTAATATGTCATTCATTTATATCTTGAGGTTATCTAGTTGCTATATATATTTGAAAGGAAGTCGTGGCTGTGAAGAGAGATGCAAATCGAGGAGAGGTCACGTTTCAACATTCTCATCATTTTTCACCGGGATGTCGGAGAAAGGATAAAGAAGACCAAAGTTACAAACCTCTTTGCATTTTGCAATTCATCCATTACATTATTCATGTATTGGTCTAGAACACACTGTGTTTATCACGACGAGATATTAGTTTATCCAAGTTTTATTTTAATATCCTATTGTATGATTGCTTTGGAAGTATTTTCTTTAGAGTGTTCTCACGATAAAACGACAAAAATGCATGATTTTAAAAGATCGACTTGTATGATATTTGCATTCAATAATGTTTTCTTTCTCTCGTGTGATAACGTATACAGTATAAAGTTGTGTTACTCATGACATCATATAAACGTGAGGCCAGAAATGCTTGTAAAGCCATCCTCATACCTTGTGTCCATGTCGAAGCACTGTACCAAACGATATTACAAACCCATGTGAATAAAGTGTCTGCAAAGTTTAGTAAAATCACATTACAAAATACAGAATCGTAAAGAATATGTGCCACTTGTTTCATCACCTATGTAACTAGTAATTAAAGTCAATACTTTCCAACTATTATAGTTTAGTATTATTAAAAAGCATTGAAACCCCTATAATATTGATATCCCATGTAACTGAACATCCCATTGGTAAAACTTTTTCTCCAAAATCTCAGCAGGCTGTCTCTCAAGAAGATTAATGCAAGGACTAAATTATAAGTCTCCGATATTTTATAGAATCTACATAAAATACATTTCTCATTTTTCATCATTACACGAATGTTGCGGTGCTTTCACTGAAAACCAAAACAGGAAATAACATTCAAAGGGCAATATTGAACGGAAATAGAGAATATATTCTGTCGATTGATAACTGCATTCTCCTTCACTATTTCCATAACGAAAGACATAAATTAGCAGAAAGTTCGATATTGTATGCTAATACCTCTCTAAACTGTCCTCCCATATCATGCTTCAAACCACTGGTATTGACAGTACAAACAGTTCCTAACCTTTCTCTGATAGAAACATGATATCCATACTGCCCATACTGACAGTATGAGTGCTCTGAAAGCGTCCACACTGTCCCAGCTGAGTTAAGGAACATATTAGAATATTATATTATATCGAGTAGTGACCTCAACGCGATATTTATATGGAAGCCATCTAAAAGAAGTGTACCCTTCGTGATGCTTATGATCCGCTTGAACCCTCGATCACTTACTATAGTCAATACCAGAACGGTCTTTTATTATGACAGCACGAATTCGCGACAGTCAACCGTCTCTCTCTAAAGCCAAAATATATTACGAATTTTAAGTATAAGCCATAAAGCAATTGCTTGGCTTTTATGGTGGACCCTGAACTGAAAGTTTATGTACACATATTGATACAATACAACTGATAAACATACACAATGTTGAATAGTATTTTTTTTCTTCTTTTCGTTAAAGCCCTGTAAACCTGAAAGCTCATTTTCTTCTTTTCATAACTCTTGAACACATTGTTCAAGTTCCTTAATTGATGTTTACCCGAATTGACTGTCGATATGCTACTCTGTCAGTGGGGATAAATTGCACGTGATTACGATAATTATCATGAATAACACTAGTATAATAATATAAAAATATTAAAACAAGTACTATTATATACTAAATGCCTTACTAAGAACGTTACAATTTCTAAAATATTTGTTTATTTGCTACACAGACGTGACACATTAGTTAAAACAATATGTCATGTCTTATAAAAGCATTAAGATACTTCGCGTGATGTAATTTCGACACAGTACGCGGTTTTCGACATCTACGTTAATATTTCACATTTTTAAGCGTACAATGGAAGAAATATCACAGTGCGTTTTTTCTTGTGATGTGCTTAGTTCTTAATAAATGTGAACCAATCGTTTCCATTTACCTTTCCACCGATTCACACAGAGATAACTATACTGTAAATCTTAAAACTTTGTACCACAGTAAAAACTGGATTATGCTGATAAATCGGTAGCATGTTCTATTAGGATTACAGTAAGAACTAAGGATATGTGTAACCCCCAAAATCCTAACAACTTGATTTGTTGGGATTACACATATCCTCAGTTCTTACTGTTATCCTAATAGCACATGTTACCGATTTATAGCACGATTCAGTTTTTACTGTGGTACAAAACTGTAAGATTTACAGTAGTAACTGTGTTCTCTATGTGTATCGGGTGGACTTTCTGCAAATTGAAAGTAAAATTATTCAGTTAATTGATCATGTGATGGAAGTCAAGCTGATTATGAAATGATTCAATAACATGAACATATTCATAACATATTCCATTACATATTGCATATCATAACTTGAGTTTGGGATCATATCGTTAACATTCATTATTCGAAAAAAAAATATATCCTTCCACCTTGCCTGACCGGTATTTTCACGAAATACATCTCTTTACGCCGCTAATTTACTTTAATTTTACTTTACTTAAAATTACAGATATTACTAAACCGTACAAAAAGAACTTGGTTACTTCAGTGTACTTTGTTAATTAACAAAAGTACCAATCAACTTGAGGATCGCCAATGATGTTTTTTTATATTTCAGGTTAGAGAATACATATACGTATACATGTGCCCACGTGATGCAGAATCTTTCAAGACAAAATCATATTGTTGACAATGTTGATTACATTTCACAACTTTTTTTCAACCTCAGGCATACCAAATAGTAAGCAGGATGTGCGGTAAACAAAAGAATATTAAAGGTAATAATCATAGTAATCACGAACAGGGCTTATCAGACTATTTGTTCTATAAACAATATTCGTCATATTAGTCCTTTAAGCATCTGGAATTGTTATATAATTGTGTGCCAAATAACTATGTTATCACATCTTTTTACGTGTATACCGTGTTTAGTATCCATGAAAGTATGCCGTTCATTGGTAGAAGGGAATAATTTCAATATAAGATCCAAAGAACATACAGATTCTTTACGACGGTATTTAAGAAACATATTTATCATCATTCTGTCGTTTATCATGTGAGACAGAGAATATATCAAATATGATAACTGTCTTTAGTTTCTGTAAATTATATAAGAGACGAAAATAAGATGAAAAGATAAACAAGAAAATGGTTGTGGAAATCTCAGTTCATTTGCAATACGATTAGCCCTAAAATGACACCAAATGACGTAATTCACTATTGCTGATACATTGAAAGTATATGGGAGGCCATTTAAGTCAATTCCATCTTTTAACATAAACGACAGAAATAATAAGAACATTCCGCTCTGTTAATATTTTAGTTAATAGATTACCTAGTAAAATGCAAGCTAAGATCAAACTTCGTCTTGATGACAGTAAAATATATTTAATGGCTTACGCCCTAATTTAAGCGGGTACTGCAAAATGATAGTAATGAACAGACTGAAGGAGAACACTTATAATTTTAGAAGTTTTTTTTTTAACTGTGGAGAATATATCTCACGCTGTTATGAAGATCTTACAACATAATTACTTCCAAAATCAACTATAAAAACCGCTTAACGATTCAATTCAATGTGAGGATTGTAGACTAGAACGTCGATAACACTTATAACAATAATAGTTATGTCCCTTCAGCAAAAACCCCTTTTATACATATATTTCATCAACCGAAACTGAAAATATATGGACAGAGGCATATCCTGTCGATATCTTGCCAACAAAATCTTACCAGGAAATAGATGTACCACGTATACCTTAAATGTAGGAAGATATACAGTCTAACTTAATGCAACTGCTGTACATGTAAATCTATACTGCAAATCTTAATGGCATGATATAGTGTTATACTTTACATTATGTCTTCTCAAATATAACAACCACAATACAAATTATACGGTGAAATATTATATTATGCATATATCGAGTTTGTAACTTTAGAGTTAATTACTGACTCTCATTCAAATTAATATTCAGGTTAGTCAGATATTCAGATAGGGCAAACATCCCAACATACCAACATAACATAGTAACGAGCATAACTATTCATCATTTAAATTTCTAAAGAAGTCGTTTTAGACTATGAGTTCTCTTTGCAAATAAATTTCTTTCATCAGTTTATCTCTGGCTTAATAAGCTTTTTTCATATATTTTATTTTATAAACTGGTATGAGTTTTACAACCTCTGGAAACATTTCAGCGTGAATTTAAAACAGATTTTTTTTTTTTTTTTTTAAGCTCAATGGTTTGCAAAACGTGATGGGGAAACAAATGGCCAAACATTAGCTTCGAATATTCCACGACTTAAATAACTTGTACGTAGGAAAAGATATAACAAAATAGCGTAGCCCATTGTAATTTTAGTGTTAATTGCTTGCTAGATGTACAGTAAGATTCGTTAGAAGCATTATTTGTTATTGCAGTGATATATATTGAAAGAAAGGTCCAAGATACCCTTAACCTCGTAAATAGATTTATATATGTATATTATTAGCAGATTAGCAATTATAATGTTTCTCAATTAATTTTCTAAAACGAACTTCTCTTCTTTCGAGACAAATGTTCCGAACTAACGTCATAGCATGTGTTCAATGTAATCATCATCCGAGGAATCTTTGTCCAGGCTAAAATAACTTGGTTCTTCATCAGCAGCATGATATGACTAGAAAAATAAGAACAAGAAAAAGAAAAAGATGTTCGGTACATTTTTTAGAAATTTGTACCATCGTGTTTGGATATTTATTTGTGTAGCAAGAATCCATACATATAATAACAAAAATAGCCAATTTTGATATCAGTGTCTATTTGTGCCACCCTGCCTCCCTCCCCAGCCAGCCCCCCTCCCCAAACATGTTGATGTATTCGTAGTAAAACAACAAAACAACATGATATGATCGTTATTTCTTTCATTCATATCTCAAAAGAATGTTCTAATATATGTCATACAATTTGTATTTGAGAATGCACAAGGAGTTATCTTTTACCTTTCCATGTAGAAGAATTTATCACAAAAAATTAATATATGAGCTGTATATTACTTCAAAGCAGTAACCATTTATCATTTTCTTTGCTATTTATATAAGTCATATGTTATCAAACATGCTTGAATTGTTTTTTTCTACACAAGTCAAATATAATGATGTTAATATACCAATTTACCAATTTCTTTGGTAGTCTATATATTTTTTTGTTGAAACTTACTGTTCTCATGCTGTTCAAAAATCCTTGGAGAGTCATTTGTAGGCTCGCGAAAGAGGGTCGTTCGTCTATTGCTGGTTTCCACATTGACAGCATAGCACCAAATCTAAAGATTACAATGAGAGGGTTTAACTGCAATATATGATATTTACTCTTACAAGTTCAAAGTTAAAGTTAAAGGTTTGCAGTCTTGTTTCAGGCCAATGCCACCTCACATGACTTGATAACACTTAACCCCCTAGTCATTGGTAACTTGTCACACCCTCACACCAAAGTGTGCACAATTCAAGCAATCCCTCCTGGGGTACCACAGTGCACCACATGTACGTGTCCTCTGGATAACCTCCCATAGTGTGCAGCTCATGCAACTATATTTACATGTTACCTCGCAAGTCCCCATTTATACGCAAAGAGGCAATGGAGATAAAGTGCATTGACACAGGGCACGACGTAATGATCTGGTCAGGACTCGAACATGTAAACCTTAGATCAAAGTCCACTGCCTTAACCACTTGACCACAACGCTCTACAAGTTGTATCACATTCTCCAATCAGTCTGTGTTGGTAGATGTACTTTCATAATGTACTGCAACAACTTGCCATGATTAATTTATTATTATTATAAAAAAAACATATTAGTGAGTTAGAGGTTTACATAATTTGTAGGCCTTCTAGCCATAGTGTCATGATAAAATGAATAAAGGCATTAATGCATAAGTTAAATGTGAACATAATCATTCTAAAAGGAGAGGCAAATCACCTTCCCTTTAAAACACATATTTAATATGATTTTTAGTATTTTTCTTATCGCATCACAATAAATGATACTTGCATTCCTCCTGCACACGCCATTGGTTGTTCCAAGTAATCCTTCCGTCTCAATTTGCTCTCGATCTCAGCACAGGTTAGACCTCCAAATGGTGTTTCCCCTGAGAATAATATTATTATGTTTTTCTCAAGTTTTGATTGAAATATTAATTCATTTATGGAGTTTTCAAACCAAAACCATATTGATCTATTGTGGTTTAAATGAAGATTAGATTTCATTTTTGATCAATATGCTATCAATACAAAATATATGTTATATATACTTGATATATATTTGATATATATTTGATATATATTTGATATA
>JAIPMN010021626.1:0-13063 GCA_020650975.1 Apostichopus californicus | reverse complement strand
AGCTGAATCGCAGACATCAATTTGGCGGCAATGTGTGGATCTCTTCAAAGGTAATTATGATTATTCATGTAACATAGCAAGAAATGTGTGCCAATATAAACTCACACGTCAAGTGTCACTGGGGTTGTACTGGATTTTCTGTCAGCCAATCGGACTGCACAATTTAAACAGATGCTCATGCTTCTGTTCCCAGAAAGTTCATTTAAAACAGGTTACAGTATCGTAAAGTGACTGAGAAGATTGGAGTAATAAGACAATCCATGTAACTTTTTTTATAAATTAAAACAGAAATTTCAACCACTGAAGGGGTCTCGATGTTTGCGCTCATGAATGTTTCAGATACAAAGAACTCATTTATTGACCGAATGTGGCGCAGGCATAACTTCTCCCTGCCGTGTCGGGCACTTAGTAAATATATCTCTGGTGACTTGACATAGGCTTACAGGCTATACATCGCAGTAAAGTAGGCATGCATTCTATATTTGAAAGCGTTTTCCCAGATAATCTTCATCTATGGCATGAACTTGCTGGTGACGTAATGAAGTCATGATCAGTTTTGAAATTGTCATTATTTATAAGGAGCAGGACTTCATGCAAGTTTGCTAAAGGAAATGCTAAATTAAATTATCTGTATGGATAAACACCAACACTGATGATTGAGGATGTTAGGTTGCACACTCACAATTGAGTTCTTGTTCAAATCTTCAAAGCTCCTGATAAATCAACATTAAAGCAAATGTCACCGGACTTTGGAATAAAAATATGCTAGCAAACTTCTGTTCCTTTTTAGTAGTTGATAAGCATCAGCATTTGCATTGCATCTAATTCACAAGTTTTCTTCAGTTCACCATCAAAAATAGTAAATCTAATACATGTTAGCTAAACTTCCAGAATGTGATAAGGCAATTCAGATTGGAAGAAATATGCACACACACACAAAAAAACCGGAGAAAGATTATGTCTCCTTATTGTTGCAATGTTAAATTACATTTTTTTTTTGTATCAACACTACTAAGATAATGACTTGAATGTCTTTGGCAGCTTTCATTCATTGTTTTTGTTCAGTAATAACTAAGCTATCAAATGCCTACTGTGACACTCTTAGTGCCTAATGTGACACTCTTATTTGCAAGTTTTGACACTTTTGACTGGACCTATAAAGATTCTTGGTTAAAATAATCACTAAAAAGCAGCACATGCAACAGTATAACGTTTAAAAGCTATATCTTTTAGCAAAATTGGTTAGACAGAATAGATAAACAGAACAAAATCACTTCAAATATTAAAGTATCAATACGTGTTTGCTGATGAATTACGGAAAACAAACATCCGAAGCAGATTAAATGTTTCTTATTCTAAATGCACTCTGACCAGGTGGGTTTAACGGATAAAAGCTGTCGCAATCGAAAGGAAGAAATTTATTTCTGTTGCCCTTTATTGTAAACGATTTACCGTGAAATCACTGAGACCGCCCATATCAGCATGTTCATTAAACAAATGTAACTAATGTATACTCGTATCGTCCACTCGTAAGTCCTATGCTTAACTGATCTAAACAAAACAGAGAGATTTGACTGGGGCATGATCTGTTGGGCGGGGCTTGATCATTTTGAGTGAAGTTTGTAGACTCTACGAACTCCTTAAAAGATCTGGCAAATTTTATCAGATCAATATGTTTAACGACATGTCACTCAATAAAAATAATGATTATTAATATGAAACGGTGTTATTTTTACTGAGCTTTTAGGGCAGTAAGCTGGAAAGATTGAAGTTATAATTTGGCAAACACACATTGAGGCTTTAAGTAAGCGTCCCCTAAGTTCATCTGAAGTATCTTTTTTCTCCACTTTACAACTCAATGCTATAAAGTTAAAAAGAAAAATATGGCCTGATGGGAACTTATGACATGTAGTATGGAATATAGCATATCTTGAAACAAGTAGATATGAAAGTTACTAACAAAATAGGGTTGACAAATGCAGTTCTGACTGGTTGGTCAATAAATACGAAATGTCACAAGTTAAGTAGAAGATTAATATTAACATTAGCTTTAGAATGTAAGAAACATATTTGGGTGGACAGAATGGATAAACAGAACAAAATCACTTCAAATATTAAGTAAGCATATCAAGGTTTACAGAGTTTTGGTACTGTATTGCACTAGCAAGACTGAAAATGATAAGATTCTACGTCTTCTGAGTGAACTCTATTACAGACTTATAAAAATACAGAGGAGCTGTGCAGAAGGATAACACAGTCAAAATTTAACCATCTCCGCTACCACTTGTGCATTTAGTAAGCACACTGTAGCCTCTGCAGTACACTAGGAAGTTCTTAGATGGAAAACTGGGTCAGCTCCAATTTCTACAGATTACCTCACATGAAAGCAGCTCTGGTGCTGAAAACAACAACCTTCTCACTACTCAATATTTTGATATCTTTGTTTTGAATGAGAAGTAAAATGGCGCTAAAATTCAATATCAATAAGCCCACATGGTCCCTCCAACGACTATTTTATGACAATGTAGCGTAAAGTAGCAACTAAGTTCCACTATCAACATCTCCTGAGTCCTTAAACCACTATCATTCCATGTCTCCCAAATGTACCCATTCAAACTTCAGCATGCAAGGCTTTTAAAGCAATGTGACACAATGTTTCACCTAAATGATCAGTTTGATTGCATGTCTAGCAACTTTACCTTATTGAATTGAGTGTCCATAGATCTACGATCTACGATTACACAGTTAGCCAGATACCATACCTACTTTCTTATTTTATCA
This sequence comes from Apostichopus californicus, assembly GCA_020650975.1. NCBI lineage: Eukaryota > Metazoa > Echinodermata > Holothuroidea > Aspidochirotida > Stichopodidae > Apostichopus > Apostichopus californicus. The sequence goes on along the minus strand of JAIPMN010021626.1, from coordinate 10,282 downwards.
AGAGCACTGTACATCAGCATTTATTTAAATCCATGCTGTCCTACTCCCACTCCCCTCACTCCTCAGCTGGTATTTCATTTATCAACCATTAATCACATCTTGTCTTCCTACCACAGCAACCATGGTATTTCAATGAAGAGTACTGCTGGTCACACTGATTTACGGTCGTTAATTTGTAACATGCTTATAATGTCATGAAAATCTTTTGTACACTATGAAGAGTCCTTAAAACTAAATTATTTCATACATACCGACTGTTCTGTGGAAGATTGTTGACGACCTTAAGTTTTTTTCCATCTGTATCTGCTCCTGGAAAGATTTTCAGAGTTTGATAGTAAACTCTACTTTAATTTGTCAGAAGAAAACCTAGTATTTAAATACACCAATACAAAACATTGCAGTTTTACCCTACAGATATCAGTGCACAGTAAACAAAGTTTCATAACAGTGTTTCATTTAAATGTACCTGTATATATATCTCTAATAAAAGTATCATTTCCTAGTTACATTAACAACTTTTCCAAAATAGCAACTACGTTATGCCAGCAAAATTTCTTAAAATCAGTTTGATTCTATGTCTCCCTAACATGCCCAACCAATATTTCTATACATATACTGGGGTTTGTACATCATAAGTACAATATATTCCTGTATCCCCCAAATATATCAAATTATCGCATGCATATATATGTAACTTGTGTTATATAGCAAATACTAAGTGTAAGCATTGTTCCACTAGAAAGTGAAATCAGGTTGATGATGTGTGCAGGAAGTGTACTCTCCCGAAGTTTCCAGACAAACAGTAAGGAAACTGTTAGAGCAATGTGACTATATCTACATGACAGCTAAATTCCACTAGATATTCGAACATCGCAATATATTTCTTTGATTGCGTGTCTAAAATATGTGGCTATTGAAAGTGCGTGTACATAAATACTGTAGGTTGTACAGTAAGACGACACAGTTCAGGTTGAGCAATCTGGCCATGGGAATTGGGAGATATGGGAATTGGGTGAAATTAAATACCTCTATACACTATTGTTATTTAAAGTACACTATAAACAAACCTACATACTGTAACTGGTGTTAGGTTCTGAAGAATGACAATTTGGAACCTAATGTATTTGGTGTACGTTCTGTTCAAGTATGACGTCAGAGAAGAATGAATACCCTACTTCAGAACCTGCAGAAAGGTGTTTCAGGAAGAATGATGAGATAAGCATGTTACAAAAATACTGAAATGTGGCATTCACAAATAATAATGCTGGGTTCTGTTTTGTGTTTCAACTCTATTTTGTGGTTTATCCTGTTCATAAGGTGTACATTGAGTGGTATGTATCTAGGGCTGACTTCCATACACTTTTGACTACCTCTGATTATTAATGCACAGAAAACAAATACTTTTCTTCCATTTTCCCAGTAATGTAAATCATATAGATACCGTAACTTGGTATACATGTGACAATAAGCCTAAGCACATCAGCTATGGTAAGTCTGTAAATTATTGCTACTGTTGTTTTGCTTTAAAGGAAGGTAATTGTGATATATGGACTACTATTCCTACACTCGAGCAAATAACCAGTTTACAACATTAATTGGTGACTTTACCAAGTCACAACTCAGGTTTTGAAAGTTTGTTCACCAAATAAATGTTAGTTACCTTAGGCCACTATCGCAGACCTACTGGCTAATCAAAGACTTTGCCACTGCAGTTATAGCTGTTTCATTTCTCTTGCTTTAGCAAGGAATCAAAAGAATAGTAATGTGTATGCAATGATGAACTATATTCTATTGTTTGCAATCTGCTACAGTCATAGTAAGATACTTCTCCCATGCTCAACTGTGGAGGAAAGTTCACAATTGTAAACAAAAAACAAATGCAAACATACAATCTTATAGTTTTTGCAATAAAACGAAACTGATGCTATTCTGATTCTGCTAAATAAGTCACAAGGCTTAACTTTTTTAGTCTAATTAAGACCATATTATGCCCGCAGCATTGTTACGAACGCAGGATTCTGCGTCCGGGACGCAATGATTTGGCTAACGACTCAAAAGCTTCAAATTGCTTGCGTCCAGCGGATGCAAACTTTTTTTGAGAAACAAACCCTAAGTACACACTCACAACTTGGTCAATGGAAAACATAACGAAACACATTTTTGATACTTCTTCTTCTAATAAGAACCAACATTTATCCCAATCCTACAGATCATTGAATTCAGTTGAAAATAAATATATCATAACATTCAACCGCAAGGTACAGGGTTAACAACACTCCATTACAGAGATTTTTATGCTAAAATAAGACAATGATGCTATTCCAAAATTCCTGTGCTTTGATTGGCTACTAGTCCCTATCTATTGTCTGGAAACATTCTTGTATCTGTAGTGCTCCATGAACACGCAGTATGTTGTTTAACAACAATTGATTGCAACATTACTTTCCCCTGTGTAGAGATAAAGAAGTTTGTGGTATAGGCTATCAAATGTGTGCACTCAAATATCATAACTTTCTAAAGGCCTTTTTGTCACAAAGCGTATATAACTTTTGACAACAATTCACTCCTGGTACAAAGATGCACTTCAATTGTTTCTGAGACAATCACGTAATATTTGAATCATTGTTTTGATCAGGAAATGTTATTAGTTGAGACAATCTATGAATTTTGTGGGAAGTTGACATCTCTGATCCTGAAAAGGATATTTCATTTCACAGTATGTTTCTTCTCTCTGCATTTAGAGTTGCTAATGTAAAATGTTATGAATGCACAGTAGTTTCTGTTACAAATTTTGTTTGCAGTGCTTTATAAAACTGTTTGGTGCAACGTTCGTGTGTAACTACGAAGTTGGCGAGTAGGGAAGTACATGGCGGATAAGGGGGTGTTAACAATTGGTTGAAACGGCAAGGTGGGCAAAGCTAAGGCACTGAGCCATCTGCTCATTATATTGTGTATAACATTCACAAAGTATAGGCAGTGATACGATCGCATCTTTACAACTACAGTAGTAAAAGTTGGTCATACAATAATCGCTATTGGTGTCACTGTGAAGCAAACCTTTTTTCTCTTACAACATTACTGTTATGGTTGAAATTGAATGAATTGGTTTGAACACAAAGCAATGGTAGGATCTATTTATATTTAGCACAGATGTGACATTTAGAGCTAGTACTTCTTAATTGAAACACAGGAAAACATATTTTCCCCAAGCTTTAACTTCATTTCTTTAAGTACAGTACTACAACATGCATGACAATACACATATAAACTAGATACATTTGGGATCTACTGTACATTCTTCTGTACTTTTCAAGTAGACTAGGGTGTAATAGGACTAAGCTACAATAGACTTCAGTTTGGCTAGGTCATGTTGTTATAGGTCACTGTTAAATCCCTAGAACAAATGTTGAAAAAAGAAGTTATGTAGACCAAGGCCTAGTAGCAGTTTGAAAGAATGCATTTAAAGTCTGAATTAGCAATTCATAAACACGAACTAACAGATACTGTAACTGTCATGAAACCTTTAACGATCTCTTTCAGTTCTTAGCTACTGGATATGTACATGTTGCCTAGACTATACAATCACATTATCATGACAAGTTAACTATATTCCCAGATTGTGGATTTTTATCAAAGTGATAGAACAGAATAAATTTAAAGGCCAATACATTAGGTTGCCCATTGAATTGTTCCCTAGTATCAGCCTGCTGTCTAACCAGTACTAAAATAGTACTCACACGGCACTCGCAAGTCCGTTTTGAATCCAACGGCCGAATAGGGTAATGAATATAAACAAAGCAGTGGATAACCCATGTTTGGGCCTTCAAATTAAGTCCTGTCAATCTTTTCGAAACAACCGCAATGAGGAGGAAGTCTGCTACAGTATATCATGGTGATGTCTCGGTAGGCTAGCTATCAGTACCAATGATATGGAGGGCTTCTACTTGTACAGTATTGCTGAACATAAAAACATGTTGTAGAAAACACAAGATTCTTAAATTGAAAACAAAAGATCTCTTCTTCAAAACTCGTTTCCTAGGCTAAAGTCTACTAGCATTGTACTATTAGTATTTACCACTATTAGTGGTTCGATCTCAAGGAATTATAAAATAAGCATATTCTGAACATTTGGAGAGCATTGCTTCAAACTTGGCTTAATTATTACACAGTTTTGAAATTTTGCAATTTGTCACATTTTCTTGATTTTTTAGGTCTGATTTCTCAGCAATTAAACATCCTTCTACCTTCCCATTCAAGAAGTCTATTGATTATATTCCATAAAATGGGAGATAAACAACTTAGGCTATAAAAAATTGTCTTGTGGAGTAAGGTCAACTTAAAAGTGCCAAAATATTCAATTTTGGTATTTTTCCACTTTAATATGTGCCATGTTTAGTGATTTATTGCTCCTAAACTATGGCTTCAGGATATTTAATTCATTCAGAGGGTATAATGTCTAGTCCAACAACACAACAACAACACAAAATAATGATTACAATGATTTCCTGTCATATATTTTTAAAGTTATGCATCTCTAAAGTTGCTAATTCATGCTGCGATTCAGCATGAGGAAGGTTTTTTTATGTCGATTTTTTACCAACTTAATCATGCTTTCCGTGATTTGACACGGAATGACCCAATTACATGGTTGGCTTATAATTGACGCACTTAAGGACTTGAGATCACTCATTTGTTTCGTTTATCATATGTGTAGTTCCTCAGAAATGTAATGATCTCAAAATATGTATTGTTCTGTGCCAATATGCAACGTACAATTGAGCAGAATTTGACCACAAAAACGTCTGCCATGTCAAGTTCTTTCATACCCCTAAATTGACACATTCGTCAATAAGCTAAATGTACTGTAGGCCTAAGTAAACATCTATGGACTTTGGATGCTGTTTGCTATGCTCTGAGCATCTAAGGCCAGTCAGGTCAGGTCCCAGAAAGTAGTGGTATTATATTGAGGTAATTTTGGTTATTTTAGAGAGTAAGATTTCCAAATGCCAACAAAATTCTGCAAAACCGGTGGAGGGTGTTAAAAGCTTTAAAACACGCAATATGATCAGCATATACCTGAAATGGATAAAAACTCATCAAATAGGTAATTGACTGCAAAAAGGTTAGGTTGCCTGCTGTATCGTTGCTAGTTATATTTGAAGGTGCATCAATTACGAAGGTGCGTCAATTATGAAGCCTTTTCTAAACTACAACTAGTACTAGGGCCTCGGCTATTATCTATTTATGACGAAAAAAGGGAGGATTCATGCAGTCAGTGATCAACAGCAGTGGTACCTCCAAGCAAATAATACAAAAATTAGAATAAGGACCTAGCCTAGTGTAGCACAGGATGAGTATAGAGGCTGATAGACTAGGCGTAAGGCTAAGCCTGAAATTAAACTTATTTAGTTAAACTATGCCTGTGGTCCGTCCTGCTACGCCTAGGCTACAGTAGTCTGACTTGCCTCGGCCACGCTAATTCCAAATATTTCTAGGGGATTAATGAATGCATCCATATTGTTATGTTGGCCTAGGTATTATACCATATAAATAGGCTTAGGCTAAGCCGAGTCCGAGCCGTTGCAAGCTACCACTCACCGCTTAGGACTAGACTATTGACACGCTACCATACGTAAGCCTATAATGTACAACAGGTGGACTCAACGATATTAAAAGAAAACAAAAATAACAAGAAACCTACTGGAAAAAGCCATAGCCATGGCAAAAGAGTACACATGCATCTCCAACCAAGACACCCAAAACATCATGCACTACAGGGAGTCACTCTTATTCGACAAAGGCACGCCTTGGATGAAGAAAGGGGAACAACGACCTCTTTGATCTCACTATTGGCGGCTACGATGGGGTCGAGGTATGCGAGCATGTAGGACTCTATATCCTAAACACTCTAGCAAAGGAATACGGAAAGGAGCACATTGGACTATACAGGGACGGCGGCCTAGCAGGGTTAAAAAACACCATCGGAAGTAAAGCAGACCGCATAAGAAAAAACCTGACCAAGATATTCAAAGAACTCGGGCTCAGCATTACCATCGACATCAACCTGAAGATCGCCAACTTTCTCGACGTCACCTTCAACCCGAGCACCGGCAAATACTACCCCTGCAGGAAACCCAACCATCGCCCAATGTACATCCACAGACAGTCCAACCACCCTCCCAGCATCATCAGCAACCTACCAGCCTCGATAAGCAAGCGTATCTCCGCCATCTCACACGACGAAGAAATCTTCAAGAAAGCCTCACCAGTTAACGAGGAAGCGCTAAAATCAAGTAGCTTCACTGAATGTCTATCCTACATCGCCAACAAATCAACCAAGAACAACCGTAACAGGGCGCGCAACATCATCTGATTCAACGCCCCTGTCAGCAGCAAAGTAGCCACGAACATAGGTTCCAGAAATTTGTCATCAAACTCGTCAACAAACATTTCCCGAAGAAATCAAAATTGAAAAAGATGTTCATCAGAAACAACGTGAAAGTCAGCTATATCTAACATTTAGCTTTTCATTTAATGACTCGTTCTAAGGAAAACCAATCTAGGTCTATTAAATGTGTACTTGTTTCCAAATGTTATTTTACTAAGACTGAAAAACTTGTTGAAGAAACATAAAAGTCAATAATTCTACGAAATTCGCAGTAGTTAAGAATGGCCACTGACACATTCCTATGCCGACAGTACAACAGATGCATTTTGTAGGTCAGGTGCCAGTCAATATTAATTTAAGCCAATGAATAATTTAAAGCTACCTTCAGTGAGAAATAGATTTTTTCATTCGTAGTTTAATAAGTACAAACATTTATCAAAATTCATGGTTTCAGTCCTGAAAATGTGGTCTTAGCAGAAAGAAAACCTTTATGCTTCAAGATGCGGCGACTCTACGTAGTGTTTATTTTGATTTACTTCGTGTATGTCGGGTCCGTAAGAGGAGGCCCCTCGTCCATGGAGGCAGACCCTACTAGAATCCCTCTTTACATCGGAGGTATGTTTTCGTTGTCTGGGGGTTGGGATGGATCTGGGTGTCTAGTATCAGCTGAACTAGCCCTGGAACAGATCAACAACAGATCAGATATTCTACCGGATTATGAGCTCAAGATGATTTGGAATGATACAAAGGTGAGTTTGCAAATGAGCAGATATCATTTCTAGATTTTCCATCATCGTATCTTTTTGTTTTCCAAAAGTAAGCTCCTATCTTGCAGTCTCTTTAATCTTTTTTAATCAACATTGTATTATATTGTGTAAGCCTTATTTTTTTCTTTCTTTCCTTACCAAATTTCATTATTTTTGCGGTTGTTGCAATTAGGGGCAACGCTGCTGTACTACCTTGTATTTGTTAAGATACCTCCTTATACCCACGACGAATAAAATATGAAATATTGTACGTTTGTTCACACCGCTGAGTAGAAACTAAGCAGTTTATGTTACTTTCCATTCCATATACTACCTACACCTATGATAGATTCCATTTTGTAATTCAATTCAATTGAACTTGATTTCGACCAACAATGTTTAAAGAACTTACAGTGATGTCTTCATACAATAGACTTAAAACATGATAAATGGTTGAGGGGATTACCCAAGGAAGCTACTAAAATGCTTGTGGAATTTGAATCTCTTTTACAGAGAAAAAGAAAACATCATTACTGTTACTAGTGTATGTTACATACTATTCATGTAATCTACGCCGCTGATAGATCCTATTACTAGTATATGTTAAATACTATTTAATGTAATCTACGCCGCTGATAGATCCTGTTACTAGTATATGTTAAATATTATTTAATGTAATCTACGCCGCTGATAGATTCTGTTACTAGTATATGTTACATACTATTTCATGTAATCTACGCCGCTGATAGATCCTGTTACTAGTATATGTTAAATACTATTTCATGTAATCTACGCCGCTGATAGATCATATTACTAGTATATGTTACATTATGTTTCATGTAAGCTATACCTCTGATAGATTCTGTAATGCCTATCTTACTTAATTTCATATGAGACGCATCACTAGTATATTCTAAGTTAACATTACTAGCTATGTCTTCTTATGTGACCTGCTGATAGATTCTGCCTGTGTACAAGGTCATATTTCTTTACTATGTTATTTTCAATATTTGGGTCACCGTTCTGTAAAAGTATTAGCCTACTTTGTACTAGTTACACCAGTAACTAGAATTTAAAAATGATTTTGTTACTAGCTGTAACACTTGTTATAATCCGTCAACTTTTAACTTTCTGCTCTTGGCTACACCGCTGAAGAGATTTGACAGATTATGACTATGGTACTTTGTGTTCAATAATTGCCTTAGCAAAGAATGGGATCTGGTCTACGAACAATTTAAAAATATTTATTGATATTATTTCTTTGCAATACCGCTGAATAGAACCAAGAACCGATTATGTTTATTTTATCCATATTTTTTATAACAATGAATATAATCTAGCTTCTAAAAGATTATATTAGGTTAATTTTGACTTTTATGGCTAAGACGGCTGAACAGAATCTAAAACAATTTCATATGTTACTTTGATTTCCATATCTGTTATACCATTGATAGCACCGCATAGAATCTATCAAACAAACAATTTACATCTCAATTTATAATGGTTTTTATGATGAAAGCGAGTTGTGTTATTATGCTTTCCATATTTGTTATAATGATCAATATAATTTAGATTCAGAACAATTTTAATTTAAATTTTTAGTTTTCTCAGCTACACTGGTGAATAGAACACTAAGACACATCATGTTACGCTGTTTCCATAATTGCAGTACAAAAATAGAGAATCTAGCATACCAACATTTCTGTGTTAATTTCCATTCGTTCTGCAGTCTTAGCTACACCGCTAAATAGAATCTAAAGCAGGTTATGTTCCTTATGTTCCAGAAATAGGAATATCTTATTATATTATTTTCTTTCTTCGCTATTACAGATAACTCCCACAGTTTCAGAAAATTAAGTTTTCAGTCGATAACATATAGCCCTGGCTATTAAGAATCTTATTGTTTGGCGTTAATTTATTCATCTATTCATTTATTCCACATGTGAATACAGACTGTTCATTGGAGTAGTCTATTTTGTGAAGGTCCAAGGCTCCCTAAAACAATTTCATTTACTTTTTGTCCAAAGCTGTTTCTTTAGGTAGCATAATTTAATTGCCAAATATTTTTACCGGACAACTTACCAAAAAAGGAACCAGCCTCTGGAATAATTGATGCCTGAATAATTATTTTACACAGTGTGCACGACAGCTTGCTCCTCGGGTACTGTATAACCACATCGTGGACGAACCTAGAAAGATAATCCTGCTAGGACCAGCTTGTTCCCCAGAGGCGGAGTTGGTATCTGAGACAGCTCGTTATTGGAATCTCATTATGGTTTGTATGATAATTAGCGAAATACGAAATTTATGATATAATATAAGAACTGTAGATAACAAAATACATTTAAAGGATTTGCCCTCATTATGTGTGCCACATATGTCTTATCTTTCATAGGCGTGTTGTGTTTTAAGGATGTGCCCTCATTAGTTATACCACATATGACTTATTTTTGATAGGCGTGTTGTGTTTTAAGGATGTGCCCTAATTAGCTATACCACATATGACTTACGGTATCTTTGATAGGCGTGTTGTGCTTTAAGGATATGCCCTCATTATGTATGTCACATATGACTTATCTTTGATGGCGTGTTGTGTTTGTTTAATGATTAATCTTCTTCACAATATATTCTATTTTTGTGTTATTTTTCCTGAAAAAAAAAATATTAAAAACCATGATTATATTTTATCGACGCACAGATCACAATCTACTTCTATTGAATAAAGTAAATAAAATTTAACATTTTGATAAATAAATAAAGTTTCTACATAATGAGCTCAGAATGTCTCAAATGTTGTATATCACTTGACCAGTTACGATCATAAAATGGCGAGTAAATCTGACCAATTTTGACTGCAAAGCACAATGTATGAATGAACTTTCCAAGAAGCTTTTCAGTGGTTAGTACATGTCACTTGGCAATAGTGTGTTGTTGATGTTTGTTTCAGGTTTTAGTTTCAGCCAGTTCTCCCAATCTTTCTGACCGGTCTAAGTTCCCTAATGTATACCGTACAGTCCCGATATCGTCGAACACCTACGGCGACCCTCTGATCTGGTTTATGAAGCAATATGGTTGGACGCAAATTGGATATCTTTCTGACAGTGATAATGGATTCTCTGCGGTAAGTTTCTACCCTTAATATATATAT
>JAIPMN010021625.1:0-11037 GCA_020650975.1 Apostichopus californicus | reverse complement strand
AAATTAGACAATTTAGTTTTTTATATTAAAACAATTTCAAAAAAAATTAAATCCATTGGATTGGAGAATATTTTCTTTCTTAACATTGTTACTGCAAGACACTCATAAAAAGAGAAGAAAATGACCTAATTTACCATCGGCAGCGGTCTGGACACCAGTCGTCAAGCCCATCGTCATTGGATCGATCATCATGGCAAGAGGGTAACGAATGGGCGTCGCATGAGGATGGCCGGCTACCGTTGACAACGATGCCGATGTAGTCACATAAGGATACCTCGGATGGCCATCTGTTTTATGACAAAAAGAAGGGGGGAAAAAAGTGATTAATACGAAAAGTTGGAAATGTCTGCGACGGGGGTAAAATTCATGTGAGTGTACCGTTGATTTACTTCCCTGTAATAGTGAGAGAGCTGTTGTGACATCATTCCTACCTACACGGAGAGACACTTTTGTTTTTCTCTCAAGGTTTCGGATGGATCTAAACGAGCTCTTATAAGACAATACAGTTTGATAAGGCAAGTAAAGCTAAAAAACAAATAAACAAAAATTAACCTGGCTTTCTGAACTTAAGCCTACTTGAGTATTTCGATTCACATGTAAAAGATGCACCTTTTTATTTAAATGATGACTATTATTTAGTAGCATTACCAGACTGCACAAAATTGACAAGTTATTGAGCTTAATGAGCCAAACAAGACCAATTGTTTTGGTTTTGCACATTTGTGAGTTCCTTTTTTCTTAGGCAATGACATGACTGACTAGTCTCCATGACAACACAATACTGACTGAAGATCATTTCATTTCATTTTCATTTCATTTATTGAAACCAGTATAAATATAGCATATTTATAAAAAGGAGTACACATGTCAAACTAAAAAAAAATAAATAAATAAATATGAAAGCCATGATAGATAAGATATTTAAATGATTGCACAACAAGAAAGCATTAAAACTATGTACATTACTAGAACTAGGTGAAACAATTAAAAAATATGAAAACCGTGATAGATAAGATGTTCAAATGATTGCACATCAAGAAAGCGTTAAAACTATGTACATTACTAGAACTAGGTGAAACAGTAAAATTACATTAAAGGTTCCAAATTACCAAATTGAATGTATATTGCAGCACGGTAGATGAAAGAGTTCTTATAAAGTTGAATTATATATTTTGGCAAGATATGAGGGTTCCTAAGATTCTGGTAGCTTTCACCAACATACAATTAAGTGGCCCGTGTAGTGGGTGATCTTTGTCATCTCTAAGTTTATTTGTCATCCTTACAAATTCATTCTTTGCAGCTGTGTTTACTTGATCCTTCAGTGATAGCTGGCTTACATTCAATATACGTGAAGTATACTTAAGGAATCTCATCAGTCTATGCTTGTCAGAAGATGATATATCACTGACCTTGGGCACCCCTTATCCCAGAGTTTTGAAGCGGTCCATATGGATGACCTTGATAAGGCTGTAGCATCGGATACCCTGGCAAATCAGGAGAAGAAGAAGAAGAAGAACTATGCAGAATTTAAACAACTGACTCCGGTCACCATAAACTTTTTCATATATAAATAATTACAACCTACGCCCTTCAGCCACTATTAACCAATTTGAAGGTATGTGGAGTTTCAATGTGGGCCAACAGTTGGAAGGGATTATGTGGAGAGTTTTTTTTCACTCCGCAAAATGTGAACACAAATTAAAGAAAGAAAGGAATAAAGAAAAGAACAACAAAATCAAAACACATGAATACAAACAACCAACCAGCTCTAAAATGCTAGAAAAATGTTCAAACACATGGGAGCATACCGTAAATTTCCTGTGTAAAGTTGTATCTGTTATGGGCATGATGAAACGGTTGCTGCGTGGAGATGACCGTGTGAGGCGGAGGTCCGTGCTGCCGGTTGTTGTGACCAGTCCCTGTGGACAAGTTTTGCAAGGTGGGTGGGAGGATGGGAGCTCTGTTGATGGACTGCTGCATCGGCTGAAAGGAATTTGTTGGGGCTGATGTGGTGTCTGTACCGGTGGAGACTGGAAGCCGTACCCCACTGGTGATCACTCGGGCGTTGCCTCCGTGCTGCTGCAGCTGCTGAGGTGGAGGTTGTGTCTGCTGTTGCCGTGGATACACCTTGGCTGTAAAAGAATGGCCACATGGGGTATAACACTATAACTGTATAAATAGGGCGCAGACAGGGGGGTCTGCGTATGTTGTGCGATGAAACAGGGCTCTGACTTCCCCTCTGATCAGAATTTGTGAAAGTCCAACTACAACAAACATCACAAAGTTTTATTTGCTTTGAATTCTTGTAATTGTTATTTGTCAGCATATAAGAATGTACATAGGTCTTTCATATCTAATTACAAGGATATAAATAGAATCAACAGAAACTGAAACAAAGGTACCACAGATATAACGTTTTTAACAGATTTGTCGTCAGGTTATGATATCAATTTGGAAATTTCCATTTTTTTTTTAACAGTTCCATTGTTTATATAACTGAGTAATGGCAAAAACTTGTAGCTCCACTTATAGCTCCAAAGTTCTTAGCATCCAAATATAAGGAAACGTATAAGCAACACAAGAAATAATGTCAAAAAGCTGGGCTTTTTTATTCCTTTTTTCTTTTGGTCTTGGGGGTAAGGGATTTCTTCAGATTGCAGGAAGACACGACAGAGAGTTTGTCTGTTAACCTTTAGTTGTCTAATGTCTGTTGAATCATGGAATGCCAGACCATGTTTAAGTTCAATGAAAGTTCAGACGTTCAAATCAAGGACAGACGTATTCCTTAGACTGCTTCTTCATCAATACGTATCAACCATACACTGAGAAGCCAGCCAAGCAGTGTCCGTGGAGTGATCAAACATTTTCTGATAACAAGGATGATAATTTGAATTTGCAAAATGTACACAGGGTCAAAAGGAAACCAAACAAAAACAAACTACAAAGTTGATCTACAGTCTAGGTCTTGAACCTAACAAATGAGTGCAAGCCAGCCATGGGGGGGGGGGGCCATCAAAAGGATGAAACCCCATTGAAAAGGAGAAGAACATCCTATACAACTTTGTTAAATGCTATTTGACTTGATTTGCTGGCACTTATTCAATGATTTACCACACTAATCTAGCAGTTCAACTTACGTATGTCGGAATTTACTACAAATCAATGCTCAGGTTCACCTCGACCTCTCGTTATTTAAAAAGTTCTGTGGTTGGCCACCCTCGTACGTACTAGAACCATCGTTCTTTGAATTGCCCCCAACCCCCGAAAAAAATATAATTCCACAGAACTCACCAACTGGTATAGTTGCAGAGGATATGATGTTAGTAGTCACTGGAATAGCATTCGGTGTTTGCTGACGGACTGAGACAGGAGGTGTGTTGGCAGACACAAGGATGGCTGAAGACAAAAGATCATGAAATAGCATTATTATCAAAACTTACCGTTTTAATACAATCAGCAGTAAGCAATCAATAGAAAGTGCAGAACCAGACTGCCCTGATGAAAGACACACAATATCCTGGAAAGTTCTCTCATTCAGAACGTTTTCTTCTGTAGTAACCTTGACAATAAATAAATAAATTTCGTACCACTTTCTGAAAGTGCTCTAAGATGACCTGCATTCTGGGTTAAGGCCAACAAGTGAGAACCAATTTATTTATGGTAAGTAATGTCAGTAAACATTGCCTCTACGGGCTGATTTGGCTAGTTAACAAAGCTTCACCTCTTCCACACGGTAGCTCTTTAGATGACAATTCACATCTACGAAAAGCTCTGTAAGGAACCGAGACTTACACTCGGGAATCTACATGTAAAGTAAGTAAGTAATGCCCACCTGCTGCTGATGAAGGCACCCCAGAGGGTGCAACACTGCTGACGGTGTGTGCACGGATGTGAGGTTTGGCCGTGGGCACCACCATGCTTGGAGACACTGTCATCCTGGTCTTCTGAGGTGAAGGCTGGAGCAGAGAATGTCTGGTAGACGACAAACCTATGACTCCACCACCTCCTCCCTGCAGTTGCTGCTGCTGCTGTGGTTGCCAAGAAGGCTGCTCTCCCGGTCTTAAAACTTCATGCCGGATGTCTGCTTTCAGCGACATTTTCTTTTCGGGTCTGTACACTCTTTGAACATCCACATCTCGCTCTCCTTTGGTATTCAACTCCACTTTCTTGCTATCCTTTATTCCTCCCGACCTCTCTTTGCTCTCGTTGCTTCGAATGTCTTTGGCATTCTGCGTGGGATCAGTGAGTTCCATTTTTATGGGATCCGTCTTGGTTTTTGATCCCTGATCGCTCTGTGCCGTCTTACTATCCTTGACGTCCCGTCTCGTGTCGACCCTGCCGTCCTTTTTGTCTGGTCTTCCGACCACCTGATCTACCCGGTAAGCTTCGCTCTTGACCTTGTCTTGCTGGTCGGAACAAATCACCATACGGACCTCTACTTTCAAGGGAGGGCCACCGTCTTGCTTTTGGTTTGAACTTTGACCCTCCTGCAATTGTTGGTGATTAGCAATCATCCCTGAGGGTATCCCAGCTGGACCATCCTGCATGAGTCCAGCTGGAGGAGGGACTCCTGGTGAATGATATGGATTCTGATGAGTCCCATCAGTCTTAACTTGTAATGCTATAGGTTGAACATGAGGTGATGCTGTCATTGGAAGCTTCGAGTCTGTCGAGATGACGGCTTGTCCGCGAGTTTTTGAAGACAAATTCCCAGATGCACCCAGAGGGGTACTGGTCTGGTAAGGTCCTCTTTTTTGGCCTTTCCTGGATCCACCCAAATTTCTGTTGGTTTAAAAAAAAAAAAGTTCATTTCTATAAATCCCAGCAGCAGTATGAGTTTGTGTGAAGTTGGAAGAAACTTTTCGCTTACTTTGCATAATGCGATCCGAGTGTATCAAGCATGCTCTCAAAGATTAAGAAAATTACTCAAAGATGGAAAATTCACAGAATACTAAATCCATGACAACCCCCAACAACCATGTTCCCCTGGCTATGCATGTTACCAATAGCACAACATTAATCATAGCAAACAAGTATTGTTTCCCAAGTTTACCAAATATTAATCCAGCACTGCTTTCTAGACAAAACCTCGAAAACCAACAAAGGTTCACTAAAGACAAATGAGCATTCCTTTACAATTTAAATTTGTAATTAATGTATGCAATTTACAACTAAGGAGAAAATGAAAATTTCCATAATGTTATAATAAAGAACCAAAGGTGGTGTATCTACCTGTTATGGTCAGTGTTTGCAGAGGTTTGAGACGGGGCCGGCCCCTGGAGCCTTAATGGTCCCGTCATGACTGCTGGAGGTGCTAAAAGCTTGGCCTGTATCTGTGATGGCCCTGTTGGCTGTTGGTTGATATAAAAAATAAAAATAAACATTAGTACTTTATCGCATCTTGGAAAATAGAGAAACTTGCCAAAAAGTTCCAAGTAGAGTTTTTCAAGGTCATGATTGGGTTAAAAAATGAGTGTAATTCAAACCTTTCCTGAAAATGTCAACATTTCAATTTAATGTAAGATCTGTGTTTTTAGAAAATCTGTACTATCAAAACAAAAGAAGATATTCATACTTGTATCTATCTCTAACAATTACACTGGCCCAAACAACATATGCAACATTAAAGATTTGACTCCTTAAAGTCTTGTGGGGTTTGCAGGTGGGGTGGGGGTGGGGGTGGGGAGGTGGTGACAATGGATGGCAGTGAAGACAAGAGGAAGAATTATTGCTTTTTGCTTGCTATACTGCCAGTTAGTTTAAATCCTGCATAGATATTCAGTTCTCATATGTAGTTCACCAGCTAGAGAGCTGCTAATTTAAGTTTAAAATCTTTTAACATTTACCAGTACTTGTTGTTGATACATGTATACTGGGCTGAGGACTGTTTCCTTTCCTGGTAGTGTAGGAAGTCCAGCCAGGCTTGACCTCATAATGGTAGTAGCAGCTGCAGGAAGACCAGGCTTCACTGTTGTGATATGACTCCCTTAAAAAAAAACAGGTGCAAAAACAGCAACAAATATAAATAAGTTATTCAAAGAAATTGTTGATACATGATTGAGTCAGTCAGTGGTAAAGTGATTCTTTTGGCTTATTTAGTTTAAATGGTAGTAACATAAACATAATCAAGGAGTAGGGTCTAATAATGAAAAAAGATGTTCATTTATCTCATCGTTGCTGATTGTTGTTGGCTGTTGCTGACCTTTGAACTGTAGGTACCAATACAATGAGTTCCTTACAACAAGGCAGACCACGACAAGTGAGAAGACCACACATGCTAAGCGTATCGGTCACTTGGATTAATGCTTTTTGGCATCTGTTCATCCTGTACTTAGGTTCTTAGACACACAAATGCATACCTAGCATAACAAAGCATGAGCTTCATACAATGCTACGTCAGTGTGCTAATATTGGTTGTTCTCACACCCTACCACAAATGTAAATTATGCATATCATGAAATGGAAAATGTAACAACAAATAGCTCCAACCTTATTTTGTAGCTTTTCAACTTGCGATACACTATTTACAAACTTCACATAGCACAATCCTTGTCCATGCTACGACAAGGAAACAAACCGACCTAACACTGTCTTTGAGAAAAGATTAACAAAACAGAAGTGAATACAACAAGAGGAAGAAATCATTTTCACATGCAGGCATTCAAGTTCCCTACAATACCTCTAGCATAGGAAAAGTTCATTGTATAGCTAAATATACACAGCACCAATGGCCATCACTTCGTGTGCTAGTGCAGAGACATCCTTTGTGGTTCATACGGCACTTACAGGAACTTAGGCTACTCGATCATGGTATGGTTTGAGATAATTGATATGTGGTGGTGGCTAAATGCTACTTATACTATTCCTAACCATATCTCATTCTGAATGCATGATATATTTCCGAAGCAAATCTGATCCCTTGTTAAGCACGGAAAGCAAATCGTACCTCTCGTCGTCACCTGAGCAGGAGCTATACCGGCTATCTTAGTAGTACTTGGTAATAACTGCGGTTGTAAAAGACCACCTAGTCCAATATGATGGGGCATGGATGCACCGGAATTACCTGATGGGGGTGGAGGAGGAGCAGCAGCTAAAGATTCTGGTGGTTGCTTAGCAGCTACTGTCGCAGGCATGGCTGAGTGCTTTGCAGTTTTAAGATTTGACATCACAGTGGATGCATTCTGCAAGTTAGGCTGTACCCAAGAAGAAGCAAAAACAAAAGGAAGAGAAGTTGGTTAACAAATGAAATCCTCCTATGTAAAGCCTCCTCATGGTATGATTAATGTTAATTCAGTATTCTGAAACTATATTGTGAGAGATATGACTGTGGAAAAGTGTATGGACTTATCATGCACAGTTTACAGGGCTGGGCCGGCACCGTCCCAGTTTAGTCGGTTTCGTATTTCTTTGACTCATTCTTGTTTAGTTTTAACTTTTTTGCTGAATAATTTGAATAATTTCTGAATTCGATACCTGACTACTTTGCTCCATTTTCTAGTTATCCCCTTTTTATTCCTGTCATCCTGGTCAGGCTTGTTCCCCCACCCCCTGTTACCCCCCCCCCCTCTTCTAGAGCAAGGGTTCTTAATTAATGTTCATCTAGGGCCATGAGAACATTGGTTGGAGCAAAAGGCCATGCAGACGGAACAATTACACTTGGATTAATCACTGTCCAGGATAGGCCATCAGGATACCCAAGCTGTTTGACTCAACGGTCTGCAAAAAGTGCAAGATTGTGGGCCAATTATTGTTTCCTTCACAGGCCAGACAGAAAACTTTTGCAAAGCTAGATTTTGACTGTGAGCCACCAATTAAGAACCCCTCGTCTACAGGAACATCTATAGGAAGTTAACTCTAATCATTTACTTAAAGAAAACAATGTTATATGTACAGTAAGAACTCCAACATACCTGAATCTTGATATCTGCAACCTTGGGAATCATCTCCACGGTGACTTTTGGGCCAACCGTTTTGGCTGTGTCTCCAGAGTCACCTGTTTGGTGGACCACAGAGGTATCCATGTGTGATGCAGGGGCTTTCTTGTCTGAACATACACTGATAGTCTGGGCTGTTAGGTTGATGGCTGGGCTCGAACCCTGCGGCAGTGAAGAACTGCTCATTGTTAAACTCTGCACGAGAAGAATTTGCACACAAGTGAGTTATCTATTTTGCTGGGGGGGGGGGGATGATGTGATGTAGCAGGTTTGTTAAATGAAAGTTGAAAAAAGGTACAGCTGAAATAGAGCGAATGTAAGCAGTCACAAAAACAAAACCTCTAGTTATTTAGTTTTTTTTTTTTTTAAACCTCCTTAGCATACTGGTATCATTTGATAAGTTGAAGTTCTTTTCATCAACAAATGTGGAATTCATGATCCATCATTCATTGCACAAAAATCGCGAAGGCTAAATAAACTCTCTCAGACTGGTATGTACATTGGCTTTTACAACCTAGTGTGCCTCGTACTGCACATTTGCATCACTATTGGGTGATGACAAAGACATGCATTTTGGGAAGAAATAAATCAGTTTTATTCATCGCACCATGTCATCATTTTAACAGTTTTGCTAAGACATTCGTGGCTCCATTTGACGACAATTTGTATCAGACTTACAGCCTAAGTGTTGAGAGTAGTTGGTCACACAGAATAACAAATCATACAACAGAAGTGGATAGGCTTGTGTTTTTCAACAAAAAAAATATGCTAGCATCAGTTTCATGCATATCAACTTGGTGGGGTATACGATCATTCGTTTAGTATTTAAGAGGTTACAGTAGGACTCGTGTTATAGAATACAGTACACACATATTTTATTTACTAATTTACTAAAGGGCTTACACAAATGGGAAACTTTATAAAAAGTGGTTACTGTTTTTGAGTTACAAGAGCAAACAATAATAACTTATGTTAGTCGATTTAAATCTGTTTTCATCAAATGACCTTCACAGAACACATTCCACTTTGAGTTAATTGTCTTTACAGTACAAAGCCACAGCAACACAGAGTTACAAACCATCACACCATTGCATAGATTCGTTTTGCCTTTGGCAAAGAATCAAAACTGTTGGCATATTATTTAAACCTTCACTTATTTTTATGACATTGTTCCTATTAATTCTTGATACTATTCGCATTCTTTTATTAGCTGTAGAGCATATTTTTAATATTTCACCTAATCGAATCTTTGGGCCTGTGTCATAGCCCAGCAGTTGATCTAGGTAGACTGGGCCACAACACATCATCAAAGGAAGTAGTAATACTGTAATTCTGATTGTTCCCTCAATTCGCATACTGTGTTATACATATATGTAGCTGCGTTGATAAAGTAGATTATGTGTTTGTTAGTAAAATTGTAACTAAGTACTGTTTCAGTCAGAATTTTGATCTACAGAGCCTTAATAAAAACAGCAATTATTCCCATAATAAACCATAGAAACATCTATTTTGTATTTTGAGACATTTTCATGGACTATTTCACCCATTAAGTGGAATTAGACAGTACACTTCAAAGCATGCGCGTGGTTAGGGAAACTTTTCTTTGCTTCGTGCAGTTAAAATCCTGACCTATGGCAAGTATACTTCTTTCTATTTCTGACGGAATCTGGTCAAACCATCCAGGAAATCATATGTCCAATGGATAGAACTTAACAGCTGAGCAAAATCAGTGAGATAGTCATCACTGCTTGCCTTTAAATTAGAACATTAATGCCCTTACTATCTTGAACTCACTACAGGCTATACCAATATACCTTAAGTTATAAGTTAAATGCATATGACTCTGAGTGTAGGTTTAGCTAACTGCTGTGTCTGCCTATCCAGCTGGATACCAAAATAGGGGGCTGTGTCATTTTGCCATCGGTACATTCCGCCATAGAAAATGTGCTCTTTCCGCCATAGAAAAAGTGCCATTCCGCCATGTTACACGATGGCAGTAAAGCACTTTTGAATAGCAGAAAGAGCACATTTATTGTGGGTGCAATGTAGGCCTATATGCACTGTATATTGCTTTGCTTCACACTACCTATAGGCACACAAAATTGGTCATTTAAATCAACATTAGAATCGGTATTTTTAGTAAACAATCAACCTAAATTAATACCATTTATTCAACCAACTATTATATATTTGAAGACAGTATTTGACAGTTTTTGAAGACAGTATTTGAAGACATCAACTCAAGATTATGAACTTACAATTAAAACTGTTCAGACATGTACATTACATGTACATTAAAAACTTGGATCTTTTCCCCAATCTGGTCTTAACTACAATTCAGTCTATCCAACGAACCGTCACATTTGAAGACGGTGTACCTATCTTTCCACGCAATCAAAGAACGTTTCACCAATACATTCCTGTTTAAAACCATTCCTAAAATGTACCTTTCCGCCATGTAGGTTTCGACCCTTTCCACCATAGCAGAAAGGATCAAAACCTATTGGGGAAAGGTATGCCGGAAAGAACCTAGGCCTATGGCGAAATGGCACTGGAACCGCCGATACAAACACTTCTTTCATTTCTTTCTCAGAACTTGAATTTTTGGGAAAAGCATAGATTTTTAGGCTAGGCAATGTAGGCATAGTACTACTAGTAGTAGACCCATCAATGCTTGGAAATCCAATTTGGCAATAGCATATAGTATAGGCCTACACTAATTACAGCAATAAATCTCTCATATAAAGTTTCCAAAAAGTGGGCAACTCTTCAACAGTCCTATGTGAAATTAGGCCTAGAAGCATAAGCTTAGTTCAGTCTCCTGTACTACTACTAGCCTTCATAATCTCTTACTAGTCTTAGTAACGGAACATACAGTAGCTAGGCCTAGCCTAATTCTCCATATGATTCACTTGCAACAAATTTCCCATGATCAATGTTTAGTCGCAAAATTTGTACGTTTAACTTATTGCACATAAGGCTTAAGCAATACTAAACTAAGGCTGTTCATATTCAACCACTAAAGGCATTATTTAATTGCATTTTGAAGACAATTTCTACGGCAGTTTTGCCTAGCCTTCGACTAGCCTACGTTGTATTGATA
>JAIPMN010021623.1:0-19703 GCA_020650975.1 Apostichopus californicus | reverse complement strand
ATGATTCCAAAGTTGAAGAAATTTCTTGCCTCGACAGATTGCTTCTTTTCGAGCGATATTATTTGAACAATCTTGATTAGTAAATTTGAATGTCTCTACAGGTGTTTTTTAATGTAGTTTTTAGACAAGGCAGCACATCACCTAGATACCTGAGCTTACAGTTCGTTTGATATAAAATGCCCAACATATCAGCCACAAGAAAAAACAAAAAAGTTGAATAAATTATCAAAGGTTCTATGAGACATTCCCACAAAGTTTCCTTGTTTCAAGATTGATGAATAATACTGATTTACTTCACAATACCTCACAAAATGAAACATTCTACCATTCCAAACCTCCCCTCATCTTATCCTCTGCCTTTTATCAAATCGTTAACACTTATATTCTTTGATATAATTTCATTTCGTTAGCTTCCTAATTAAGGAATTTTGCTTCTGCTCGCAGTTTACTCAAACATCCTTCGATCACATCATTTTCTTCTGTAAGATCCAAACACCGACCCTATCGCATTCTGTATTTTTTTAAATAAATATGTGTTCAAATTCGGTTGGTTTAGTTCATTTAACCACAATGATCCACTGCCCCCCCCCCCCCACCCACCACAAACAAAATCACCTAGTATCAAAGATGAACAAAACAAATTATTGTTAAGAACCACAAAAGTTTGAAACTTATAATACAAATTAAAAGTTAGTCCTGATGCTTCAAAGTGACTGTTTGAAAGCAACAATATAGTTAATCATTTCAGAAGTATTGTGATGAACCAACACATATGAAACAAGAGGAATTACACAATACAACAGTAAATAATAATAAAATATTTTTGCTTTTTCTTAATCATCTACAATAATATATCACACCACTTTTTGTGGAATTTTTTACAGCTATTAAGTTTTCAAAGCCAGTTTATTAGCGCTCATATTAAAGTAAGACGTACATATATTTTGTTTTCAAAAGTAGATAAAAAATTGAGTGAACTTATTAAAAATTGAGTGGGCATAATTAAACATTGAGTGAACATATTAAAACTTGAGTGAACTAAAAATAATGGAGAGAACTGATTACAAATTGAGTGATCTTCACTGAAACCAATCTTGACTGTCCACATTTGATTTCTTCATTAAAAGTTACTGGCCTACATTATACATATGATCATTTTCATTTGTGATACTTTAAGCTTCAATTATTCAAACAATCACTTTGAGACCGCCTGTCTCTTAAGACGACTTACAATTTTGCAGAGGAGGAATTAATTACAAGTATTATCCAGGATATCTGAAAGTATAATATAAATGACTACATCAAGATAGTTAACATGATGAAGGTTTAAAGAGAGAAATAAAAAAAACACAAGTTTAGCAAACTGACGATCTACTGCAAATAGCCGGTGTTTCTAAATAAATGTAAAAGTTAGAGAGACGTTTCGATCCCAGCAGGATCTTCTTGAGAGCCTAACGAACATGTTTAGAAGACCAACACTGGTTCATCGGGAAGTCTGTAGGTGATTATGTATGAGCAGCTTCTACTAGCAATTATTCTATTGTGTCAAATCCTCTTCAGAGAATAATCAGGGTGGCATGTAACATGAATAATGTTTGGAACCACACACACTGGCTCTTTTAAAAGTCTGTACACAATGTTTTCGTATGAGAATCCTCTCGAAGCGGAGGATTCTATTTTTTCAACAAGACCACAAAACTAATATTTACTTTTTAAAACAACGTAGTGGAAGACATGCTTAAGTCAGGGATGAGCCTGGGGTAAAAAAAAATTACGGAACTTTGAAAAATTGCGGTATAGGCTCCAGTTTGCGTATGCTACAGTGTGTTAGGATAATAGTTTTTGAGGTAAAAAAGAAATCACAGATATTCCGCGAATTCGCGGAAAAAGCTCATGCCTGTTAAGTAGGCTATTGTTATTATTGGGGATAATAATGGGAACCTCACTGCATTGAGTGTGAACACTCATAGATGTACACTGGTTCAACCTAATTGGTTTATGCTGTAGCTTTCTTCAGCGGCTCTGTGCATGGCTATACATTGTCCATTGCATCAAAAAACGTATTGAAGTCTCTGAATTTGTTCTTTTATCAAATATTTGGTTCCTTTGTAAAGCCATGCTACACACCTTAGCAGTTTGGCTGTTCGATTACATTTGCGAGGCATTTTGTGGTGTAATTTCTGGATAAATTATTCCTTGCATTATTCCTAAAGTAAACAAAAACTTGACACCTCTGCAATAGAACACACAATTTTTGGGTAACTTGATTTGTTTGTAATTAACATTTATCCACCTCAATTTGATACAACCAATTGACAAAGTGCTGCTTTGGGCATACAGAAGAAATTTACATTTTGTTTGTCCAATTCATGAAAGTTTATGCACTGGTACCTTCCATGTGTGAAGTACAGCAGACACATACACACATAATCATACACACACACACACGCACACATCCAATACATATGCAATTCTTGTTATCTTACAAATTTCAAACATAAATGATTTACTATATAATAATAATGAATTAAAATTTAATTCCATTTGACAAAGAAAATTTCACTTTAATTTTCTTTTTAAACTTGTTCTTTTTAATTCACACACCTTGATGACAAGAATTTATTGCCAAACAAACTTTCTTCTTTTTTCTTTGTCTGTTTGGTATTACAGCTTGGAGCAGTAATCAAAGCTTTTGATTTCATTGTATGCAACTCTTGTTATGTTACAAAGTTCAAACATAAATGGTTTACTATATAATATTACTGAATTAAAAATTTAATTCCATTCGACCAAGAAATTTCAATTGATTTTCTTAGAAACCTTGCACTCTTTAATTCAAACACCTTTATGATAAGAATTTATCGCCAAACAGACTTCCAGTTTTTTCTTTGTCTTTTTGTTAAAATAGATTGCAGGAATAATCAAAGCCTATGATTTCTTTCTTGTAAATGCACACACCTTGTTATTCCATTATCATATACCTGATACTCCTTTGGCACATGATTCACATCCTCTCGTACCTGCCTCTGACTGCCTCTCGACTGTCTGGAGTTAATCATCGGTGGTTTAAAGACATCAATGAGACAAAATGCTTCAAGATACTTCTAATGGACTCCTCCAGTTACGTCTTTTGAACCTGTGATTTGTAGCCAAAGTTTTTCCTGAGTTGTTCAAAGAAGATGAAAAGCAGAATGGTGTGCGGTCCGAGACGTACAAAGGCCGGGAAGAACCCCTTGAAGAAGCCCATGGGTCCTGACTTAGCGGTGTACACCACACAGTCAGCTATTCCCTGTAAAATAAAAGGAAACAGGGTAAATCACGGACAATATCTCAGTTTACAGAGGAGTAAATAGAAATACACTCAGCATTGTATGACAAATATGATATTATCATAGTGCATGATTCTACTGCATCCAAGATATTTGCGAGTGGACTTGTTAAACGAAACTTGTCAACTTCAAATGTTATTTACTTGAACAACCATTTGAAACAATTGATGGATGCTACGAGCATGTTCTGCTCTTATCACATGAGAGTAAATTCATATCTAGGGACAGTTATATATTTTAACCCAGCGGCAATGTTTCATTGTTGTTCCCTCGATAACCATTATGTTTCTCTTTGTTGCTTTACCTTGAATTGTCCCGGAGAAGCATTCATTAGTCTCGTCTTCATCACATCTAGAGGTTGGGTCATACCTGTGGCACAAACAGCCTGAAAACAAGTGAAAACAAAAACAAAAGTCAGTTCTACAGACACAAGCAATATATGGGACTGAATGCAATGGCATCCTGTTGAACAGGAATCAAGTCTAAAGACACAAGCAATAATTATGTATGGGACTGGATGCATTGGCATCCTGTTGAACAGGAATCAGTTCTAAATACACAAGCAATAGTTATGTATGGGACTGGATGCACTGGCATCCTGTTGAACAGGAATCAGTTCTATATACACAAGCTATAGTTATATATGGGACTGGATGCAATGACATCCTGTTAAACAGGAATCAGTTCTATATACACAAGCTATAGTTATATATGGGACTGGATGCATTGGCATCCTGTTGACAGGAATCAGTTTTAAGACACAAGAAGTAGTTATATAAGTGACTGGATGCAATGGCATCCTGTTCAACAGGAATCAAGTCTAAAGACAAGCAATAGTTATAAATAAGACTGAATGCACTGGCATCCTGTTGACAGGAATCAGTTTTAAGACACAAGCAATATTTATATATGGGGCTGAATGCAATGGCATCCTGTTGACAGGAATCAGTTCTAAGACACAAGAAGTAGTTATATAAGTGACTGGATGCATTGCAATCCTGTTGAAACTATACAGTGACCATGACAAGCAAAGACGGACAAGCCAACAGACCTACAGACAATCTAACAAACTAACATGATGGACAGAGCAGCTATTAGAGGTAATGTACTGTATATGAAAGAGTATGAAATAACTTCGATCTATCAATTACAAGGAAGGTTTGCTTTGTGGAGAATGACTCACAGCAAGGAAACTGGCGGTGAAGTGAGTACTGATTGTATCATGAAAGTATCCTGACTGTATCAGCATTTGCTTGTACTGATCATACAGAGCCACTTGACCGAACGTCATAAAGATGGCCCTCGCTACAGCCATGGAAGACCCTGACCACATCCTCCTGACACCCTCTGAAAGGGAGAAATGGAATGATTAAAACTACCTCTTAAACAAAAAAAATTGTAAGTTTGATTATGGATCCATCATCAAACCAGGTCAGACAATTTAAGACAATTCGTAAATGTAGGGGTCCATTTTATAATCATATTCTGTACAAACATGTTTTCTTTCTTGTCCATAAAGCATGCATTAGCTATTAATACTGGGCTTTAATGACACAAACAATTTTAGTCCCATTTCTTAAGCAAATGAGGTGAGTGAGGCTAGGCTAGATACATCTTAAGTCCACGTTACTTGGTACCTTTACAGTTACTTGGTACAAAATTATTTTTAGAGTATATCTTCCATCCAAGTTGGTATAATCAGCTACTCTCCAGAAAATGAACCATCAACAGTTACCTTTGTAATAGAGGCTCTGCATGAAGTCTAGTTAAACAGCATAATGTTCATGCAAGGAACTGCTGCTACTAAACTACAATGTTGTGGTATAGACCCTTTCTTAGACAGTCAAAACGGAAACACACACTCAGCAGTAATAAAGCAGGGCACTATTGATACTAAGGATCACTAAGCTGTTTAACTTGCTGGTAATGGTAAATTAACATTACAATACATTAATATACAGCATAGGGTTGTATAACACTGCACTGTAGATGACAGCTATTGGTAGAATGCAGACATGGAAATTAGTCTGGACAGTGTGTCTGGTACATAACAGATTGGTACATCAGGAAGGGTGAGGGACGAAGAGAAGCTACCCATGGTGGGGGTGGGGGTGGGGTGGGGGTGGGGGGTGAATGAGGGCATAGTGCTTAACTGTTACAGAATATACAATACAGAAAGGTCCTTCCAGAAAAGTAACAGAAAACCATTCATAAGATGAAATGTGAAAGAATGATGAGTGGCAGAGAGCTTCCCATTTTGATCATAAAACCAATATTACTTTAACAAGCTGTCACTAACCATCTTTATAGACCCGGTACAGCCCATCAAGGCCATGTTTATAACTGCGTTAATAGGAGAAAGATTGAAAGTTGATTATTAGGCACACGAGATGCAAAAAAACAAGAAAAGGAGACCAAGATATCATTTATGAATGACATAATTGATCAACTTAAATGGTTAAAGTTTAAACAAAAAGACACAATACAGCAAATACTAAAGAATAAAGACACAGATTATTTTGCATACTTTCTAATTCTCTCCTTTACAATTTTCTTTTCATATCTATTAATGGGACACTTTCTTTTTATTGCAAAGTCACTTCATCTTGACTCTGACCTCCATAGATAAAGTTACCCTGCTGCTTCATTAAGAGTAAATTTTGCAAGTGACACAGAAGAAAAGCTATTAAGCTGTAAGGTAGACCATAAAGTTCCTTTTAGATTTTTCTTAATTACATATTTATATTCATATTAAAATCAATCATAAAGATTTCTTTCAGACCAAAACAGTAACTCATGACTCAAGAAAATGTTGATTCTTGCAAATTCTTCACAACTTATTCATAAAAATCTAAACTGTTACTGTGATATTTCACCTTTTCCATCATTGGAGTACAAAAGTTGTAAATATTTCTTCAATATTACAACTCCAAATGTGATTCTTTCAATCAATGAATGGAATCCCTCTATTTTGCTTCAAAACTAACTTTCACCATTTAATGTTTTCATTTTCTAAGAGAGACATTTACAATCAGCCAAAGAACTCACTTTCTTCTTTGGTCCACGGATATTTTGATGTCATTCTGCATCCTAACGTTTACAAGATCGGCAGGAGTGCCGACAAATCCACCAATAGCACCTTGGACAGGATAAATATGAATGATTTTATAAAACATTGGATAACTGACATGACCAATTATAAAGGAAGAAAGTGCAAGAAATTATTATGATAATGCCCAGCACTCTACAAACTGAGCTATCATGCCCATAGTTGGTAGCCATTCCAATATAGCCATTTTTTTGCTAGGGGCACCAGTCAGATGTAACTGCTACTTCCATTCTGTGTCATCAGAGATCATGTCCCAGTTTCAATCATTTTTTACAACCCAGAAAGTGGCGGGGAAGGGATTTCAAGAGAAATTTAGCATTCTGATGTGACCAAGTATACATAAACAGGAGTAACAGACTAACAGCCAAGTGTCATATTACTTTAAAAGGTTCTAGCGATACATTCACCGGTAGACCTATATATTCAAAACCCTTTTTCACATTGCAATGTTTAAAAATAATTTGCTGTTCTGATTCTTGTTCTTGAAGAAGGACTTTATATCTCTCTTTCTATCATCAAGCACAGAGTCAGTGACTTTCTATTTATTTGTTCAAATCTTAGAGGGTCTGAAGGTTTGATCCTTGCAGAACCCGTTGATTTCCTGGCAAAATGCCTTAACCCTATATCTGAGCAAATAAAACAAATACAATGATAAACAGATGACTGATCCAGGAGGCTTAAGTCCCCTACTACCCAGATGGAGGATGGGGTATGGGGAATGGGGGATGGGGAAGGGGTTTACACACATGATACAAAGACTGTACTTACCAGCAAACATTGCCAGCATAGTTTTTTGGTAAAATGGAAGTGGTTTATCATTATTTCCTTCTGATATTCTGTTTTTTAAGGAGTCATAAATGGCAAATCTGGTCAAGGAGTAGGTCAGCTGAAACAAAGAAAATAATGACATTCAGTAAACAAAGGATTTCAAAAGAGTATTCAGAGCCTTTTGATATCAGGATCAACAAAATCAATTATTATTCCATGAGTACAATACAAGGAGCAATATTTACATGAAGGGGGGTACAGAGGAAGTGGGCTTACAGTGGGAGTGGGCTTCAGAGGGAGTGGGATAGATGGAGTGGGACACAGAGGAAGTGGGATAGAGAGGGAGTGGGGCACTCATTTAGTTTTCACCTTACTATATTGCAAGATAATGAAGGTATGATCTCACTTTGTTGCGTGATAATAAAAGGAATGACCTCACTATGTTGCCAGATAGGCTGTATGATCCTACCATGTTGCAACATGAATTGCTTTCATAACACCGTTTGTATGCATTTTGCATGCATTGAATCAGCCTTACAATGCATGACCACCATCACCAATGGTTTTACAGTGAGCGTTAAAAGATACACTCAGTTTTTCAGTCCTGCACCTCCCGATAACATTCATTACCTCTGACCTCAGATTATCACTTTAAGGGAGAGAGGAGACTGCAGGCGATGGAGACAATTAAATACTTCTGTTTTGCATCCCTGTTGATTTACTTGATGGGTGAAGAGGAAGTTGGTACGTGTCCTTCTCCATCACACTAACAACCTCTGACAAACACCAACAAATAAAGATGATTGTCCTTAAGCATCGGCAGTAACAGTGACTTACAGTAGATACCTCAGCTATTAAAGCATGGAATATGGAATATTGTTACTCATGAGGAAACTGAAATACAAATCCTGTCATCACGAAAAAAAAGTAACAGCTATCATAAAACTTACTGGTTGATATATTTACTTCGCTCCTCGCTTACCTGGCTCCTCACAACCTTAGCACCTCATTTTACCTTGCCTAGTATGCCCTGGTAACGACCGGGGGAGCTGGCCGTTGGAGGTGCACAGTGTTAAAAGATTACCAGGGCATACTAGGCACGGTAGAATGAGGTGCTAAGGTTGTGAGGAGACAGGTAAGTGAGGAGCGAAGTAAATTTCTCATATCTACTCCTCTCCCCCCCCCCCCAAACCTCCCAATCCCCAATAGCAATAGTTTTATGAGTCTTACCTGTCTCAGAATTGACGCACTCAGCCCATTATAGAGACCCAAGGCACCCTCATTTCGAACAACCTTCACACCCATGGAGAAGGCACCCATCTCGACTTTCTGCTGTGTTTGTAAGTGCACCTAGTTTCAAGGGAGGAAGACCAGAATCACATCATTATAAACAGCTATACATTACTGTACAACAGTAATACATATATACTGTACAATACAATACATATACAATACAGTATTACATATGCAATACATTACAACAATACATTATAAACAGCAATACAAAACACATACAAAACACACATTATTGAGGATCATTACGAGCTATGCTCATGTCTCTTATTTTCATCCTATTTTTTGCACTTTGTTTCTGTTCAGAACTTTTCCTCTCACTTTATGTCACAATTTCAAACAATGAAATGTTTACTTCTTCATGAGTTTTAAATACTCCCCCCCCCCCCACAAAAAAAAGGAAAACCTTTTCAATTAACCCACCAAAGGATATCAAAAGTATACAGTGATTCTTAAATTAAGCAATCTAAAACCCATATCCAATCCTATCTTTCTCTCTGTAAAGTTTGATAGAGATGTTTATATTGCAAGTAGAACCAGGTTTAGAGACCTGACTGGAAGAAATGGTTAATACCAACAAACCTTGACTAAATCCAACGGATGAGTAAAGAAAACCGCACCCGCAGAAGCGAGTCCTCCGAAATACCATCTGGCTATTCGCCTCTCCTCCCCTGCCATAGCGATATCCTGTTTAAAGTTAAATCAGAAGATGAAGGAGAACGTAAAACATATATAGTTTTCATTACAGGTTCGTTCAACCAGCATTTATTCCGACTAGATTTATTCCTACTGTACAGGAAAAACTCCTATTGTACAGTATGCAATGTTGTATAGTGAAGTGTTGTAACCTGCACTATCCTTGTGTGTACATGACCTTGCTACTACAGAGCAGAGAG
Source organism: Apostichopus californicus (assembly GCA_020650975.1). NCBI lineage: Eukaryota > Metazoa > Echinodermata > Holothuroidea > Aspidochirotida > Stichopodidae > Apostichopus > Apostichopus californicus. Next base: position 10,308 of record JAIPMN010021623.1, on the reverse strand, counting down.
TTAAATTATAAACCACGTTTATTGGTTACCTTACATGTCTATAGAAATTATTAAATCATATACTGAACCGGAGACTACAGTGAAACCAGTGAAACCATATATACTGTATGTAAAGTTCTGACTACAGAAGGCTGATTGCACATTATACTGCTATGGTACTGAAAGGGTGTGAAGACTCGCACAAAAAGAAACGTCTAATGCCGGTTATCTGACCTAGTTTCGAATGAGGTGTAACAGAAGTGTTAAACACCACCATCGATCCCAGAAAATACACACACACAGCTTGCTACCATCAGTAATTAGACACTAGTGTACAGTCAGTACATACAGCTGCGGTCAATACCCACAGCACAGTGTATAAACGATACCGCGATGGATATCTCAGGTCCAGCTAAAGATAACAAGGTATCACGTTTCATTACTGCACTGTCTGCATTTTGTAGCTACACGAACAAAACGTCACTTGCAAGCAACGGAAAGTTAACCTTTTTTTCGGTTTGGGGCGAGTCTTCAATGCCTTTAAATTATAAACCTTGTTTATTGGTTACCTTACATGTCCATAGAAATGATTAAATCATATACTGAACCGGAGACTACAGTGAAACCAGTGAAGCCATACATAGAGTGCTGACTACAGAAGGCTGATTTGAACACTATACTGCTAGGTACTGAAACCAACTCTGCACCTCCACTTAAGATTTCAAAAGTTCAAAACTAACATAAAAGATCTTCATTGCTACACATTGAGAGACAGTGTCAAAAACATGGAACGTACAAATTTATTGAAATATTATTCATTTTTATTTATTGAAATGGTTACATACATGTATCTTTGTTGAAGACAATGAGCTACTAAAAAAATGTCTTCCCACTACACCAACCCGAAATCCTGGCTTCCTGCATCACCATCCCTTCCTTTCCCCCTTCTCCTTTTTCTCCCCCCTTTCCATTTTACTTTTACGTAATACCTTCCATTGCCATCAAATTCCCCATCTGCTCCCCTACCCTTGCTCACACCCCTTCCTCATCCCACCCTTCCCCCATTTCCCTTCCTTGTCTCCCTCTTCCTTCCCTTTACTCATTTTTCTGATAATCTTAAATGCTACACACTGCTACCATGACATACAGCCCTGACATTCTCATGAATTCACTTAACCACAAGGGCAACAATTAGTCATGTGATGTGGGGGAACAAAAGACAAACGATGTTGAACTTTGCAAAAGGCTGAGTAAACAGTCGTTGAAAGCTATAACCATGATATTAATTTTACCAAAATTAAACAACTGATTATATCCATCATTGGAATCAATAAATGAAGATATCCATCCATCATTCAGCCTATTAACTGTTTATTTATACAAATTGTTGCAAACATAGTATATTTGTATTGATTATGTGGATATTGGAACAATGGTTTCAATGGTAGGTCACTGAACAGTACAAAGTCCATATATATGTACTGTACTAGGTTTGCATGTACGCCTATCATACAGTAGTACAATATATTAAATTTAACTGTATAGAGCTTGTGTCTACAGTAAAGCCTGCAAACCTTTACATGTACTGATCGCTGTAGAAATTCAAAAAAACTTCCTGTGGATATAATAATGAAATTATAATATCCCCACAGACACGACCCCCATCCCCCCACCCCAAACATGTCACTGAATTACTCATATCTGAATTTATGTCTTAGTGACAAACATTGCCTTGCTGCCCTTGATGTGCTGAATGAGATACTGTAAACAACTATTCCCATTTCCACAGATGCTCATTTCTAACGTACATTTGGGAAATACTGGATCACTGCAAAGCTGAATGCAAAAGACCACGTTGCTAATCCGAAAGTAAAACATACAGTAGCTTAGCCATGGTTAACTGATGGGATTTCAAGAACTTCATCTACTGCTCTCCTCCTGTTAGTCAATATTACACAAAAAAAGGGACTGTGCCATACAAGCTCATCAGCACTATCAATGGCAAAACAGTTCTTTGAAGGGGGAAGACATGTCACAACAGTCACATACTCTACAGGCAATGTAAATGTACAGTACAATGTGACATGTCACATGACGCAAGACCAACAACAAATTAAGCGACTAATAGAAGTTTATGGAAGGGGAAAGACATGTCACAACAGTCACATACTCTACAGGCAACGTAAATGTACAGTACAGTGTGACATGTCACATGATGCAGGACCAACAACAAATTGAGCGACAAATAGAGGTTTATGGTAAACACACTAAACTACTGTACTGTACAGATAGTAATGCTGTAAACCTGACACCTGAGACAGAAACATTGTTACCTAATTGTGGACATTTGTCTTAAATTGCACACATATATACAGTAGTTATACTTATCATTATATAGCAGTATATATGACTATGGTCACTGTCACTGACAACATTTTTTCCCATGCAATGCATGCACAGTTGTGTTTTTCTTTTGAGAAGCAATTGGTCAATTTATGGCAAGCAGTGAGGACTATGTACAATTGAAATACAGCATTAAAATGAAGAGATTTAAATGAGCCACTACTGTACATATCAAAGCATACAGTAAGTGCTGCAGGACACTTGAGAAGCACTACAGACGTGCTTCACTCAATAACCATGAGGAGTGTCCTTACAGAATCCCTGTATGACTACACTCTCCACTCCCTAACAGTTTTTAGATAATTAACAAATTTTGTAATGGTTGTGACCAAAACCAGCTCACTTGAAATTAATTCGAGCAGGGTTATACCTGCACATCAATTAGTATGTGAGAAAAAAAAGTGGTCAGAAACTGCCCAGGGTATACCCATCAATTTGCAGGAGACATCTAATTGGCAATCCCTCTGAACAGAGAAATAAGGTGACACTGCTCATTACTGAATCTATTGTACTGTCACTGGCAGCAACCTTTGTAATTATTCTAATCGTTAGCTCTTTGTTACCCAGCAACCTGTGTTTCCTACAATGCCTCAACCAGATACTGAGGAAGATGACTTTCTAACAGATCTGTACACGTCCCACGAAGGGACCAGGTACCTAAGCGGTGGCCGCTTCAATGCCATGGCACGGACCAGGAGGTCCAGAGAACGAACGGAAGAAACCGTTCCGCCCCCAGGAAACCCCTCATGTATCACACCAATAGCAGTCCGATAGCCCCTGACGGTATTGACCTGCTTCCCCTCCTCAAACATGGCGGTTAGAAAGTCTGCCACATCCCCGACAGCCGCCGTAGTCGGAGAAACCTGGTGATCGTGTACTGGTGATCAACCTTAGCAGCACTGCGTAATACTCTCTCTATCATTCATCCAATTAATGCTCAGATTCACATATTAAGGTCAGCTTTTATGCAGTACGTGCCACCAATTTTTCCACAATACTAAATTAATTAAAAATTTTATGAATGTTTTCCCAGTTATCTGTGTAATCTGACCCTCATTTTAAGGGTAACTTCATCTCTGCGAAAGATCCAATCCCTAGATGTCAATTCGATCACAAGCGACCTGTATTATTTCTAGGGTCTCCAAAGACTTCAGAAAAAGAAAAAAAATTGTGGGGCAAAATGAGGGGAATGCTTTAACATACTGTAAATTGCTTCAACAGTTTCAAAATAAAAACAACACCATTTTGCAAACTAAGCACCATTAAAGGTAGCATATTTCTCTAAAGGGTATGGGGATCGCCACTGTCCATAGACTGCTGCTTCCCGATGCCACATATCTGCCACTAGCGAGTCACCAAGCTGATCAAACTACAAACTGGGGTCACCAAGCAATATAGAGTTTGCATACCAGTTGTGCAGACACCACATCAAATCCTGTTTGCAGTGTACATACTGCAGAGGGCCTACTGTACGTACGTACCTACGGCCAGTTATTATTGACTTAAGATCCTGGTAATATCCAACAATTATTTACCAAGCATTCTATTGTATTGTTGCATACATGTACATACAATAACCTAAGTCTGTTTATAAATAAAACCACACCTGGTTTTCTCTTTACCCAGTTTGATAATTGTTGCTTTGCCCTTCTTAACAGCTTTTTTAGTTTGCAAATCGAATGGCTGTTATCACGGTGATGATGTACATAATTGTCACATTTTGCAAAGTTGAAAATTTTACTTATTACACAGTAGTGCCACCTCTGTACTTGGCGTTATGTACACTGACAAGACATATACTGTTTATCCACACTTAAATTTAACAGACACAGTCACAATTACATCCACTGTATGAAGTAACCCACTAAACTTTAATAAAATAAAACACAAGCGTATGTACACACTTAAAGTAGGTCAGCGTTGAAAGACATTATATGACCAAGCATAGCAAGAACGGGTGATTTTAAATTCAAGTTCCCTAAAGGCATGAGAAAGAGTACAGCATACAAGTCAATTACTCTATAACGTGAAAAATTGCATTGTACATATAGTACCGACTAGTAGTTGCTCAAATTATTTGATTAAGGTGGTCTTCTTGATATTCAAGACTTAATTAAATGAACTCCCTATAATAGAAATTCCACAAGTTATACTGCATACAGTATACACTGTACCTTTGAGGTATTGATTTGTCCTGGAAATCAAATGAGTCAGGACTTAATAATTTAACTATCTGATCAAGAAGAGTCTAGTACTTCTAGACGCTTCTATAAATCTTTTCATCAAACATCATCTTACGGCGACATCAGAGATACTATCAATGAACTGTATTCTAATCAATGAACCTATTTACTGCATCAGGAGCTGTGTAACTAAAGATAAAGTATATATACTGGTTTGTAATATGTATGGAAACTGAATGCTTTTTACAGTTTTCTATATGATCACAATTCATTTTTATGATACAATGATGTTCCATGACCTCACGTATATCACCGATCTAATATATTCAATTGTTTATTATGTTTAAATATTTTTAGATTTGAATCTTGATCTATAGCTCAGTCAATTTGATAAGATGATACCTGGAAGATAAACAGCCATTGTTTAATCCAAAGTCTGATTTGGTAATGGGCTGTAAGCTGTTTATCTCTGTCAAAGATCTTAAACACTTTAATACAGTAAGTGCTGTACCACACAGTACCTAAGGAATCATTCTACCAACACTCAAACCACAGGGTGTAAATTGAGGCCATGAGTTTATACAGAGTATTAAATGTCCAACAAATCTGTAACCTGGCTTTATAAACTGAAGTACTGTAAAGTTGGTCCATGGTGGACCACACACCTCTAAAGAAATGCCATGTTCCTGTACAGTTCAGTTACACAAATCATTAGAGTTGTTTAGCTCAGCCTGGAAGTAATTCTTCTTCTGTAGTATAGTATGCTGTGGCTTTCATTGATGGAGTCTTCAGCTGTGCTTGATAATTAATTAATGTCAGATTTAGTTCAGTTAAGGTCTGCTCATCTTTGGTTCAGGCTTTGGTTCAGGTTATCTATACATATACTGTATGTCCATGACTTCAATATCATTTTGAATTATTTTAGGATGACACAGTTTTTTAACACCCTGAGTTTTCTATCGTACAAAGTCTGTGGACATTACCTTTTGACTTTACAGTACCAATCCATTAAGGATTGTTTATCATGGATCATACTAATCTGCAAGCGAAACCCTACCACATTATTTGCTATGTTGGAGAGGCTATCACATAAAGGTCTTCAACCTAAAGTGAAATGTTTGCTGTTCAACAATTTCCTTTTTCCTGTCAGCTGCCTTGACTACAGTACTAAGTACTGTTGTTAATCTGTACTTGAGTTTATTAAACAACCTAGCTATATAGCCAGTGTGATATGGAAGGTTGGCCCAATCATCAAAAGATAACAGAGTAATAGTTAATTTATTTTCTACAGCTTGTTGGAAAACCAAAGGAACCATTTGAGGTTGACCATAACACTGTTAATACATTATAATGCATCTACTAGCTGTAAATGGTGAAATTAATTAGGTTTTTTAAACCAGATAAAGAAACCTTTTTGTGGTTACGATGCCTAAACATGGTCATAGTGTGGTAAACCATACATGTTAATATACATGAAGTTGTGCACACCAATATCAAGAGGGTTAAATCTTATTGATTATGGGCAGTTCGATAGTTATGGACGTACACTCTGTAGAGTTTAACAAGGCATGTAATCCAAGCCAAGAGTATTACTTAACTTTTTATATGGTTAAGTCATGTACCTTATCTACTGTAGCACTATAATCATGATAAATACCAGCTGCCCTACTTTTATTGTTGCCGAGTAATGATCTTAACATAGCAGGTTATGGACGTATGCAGAGAAACTGACTTTTTATTCTTTTTTATACAATTCAAAAACTCAAGTTTGAGGTCTTGAAAACAAAAGTGCATGTGCCTATTAACAGGATTCTAAGCTTCCAAACACAAAAATGAAGTAATTTATACCATGCTTCTAAGTAGGTCCCATGTCCTTTTCACTACAGGTGGTTATGGACGTACAGAATTATGGTTATGGACGAACACGTCTGAAAGTTATGGACGTACGGAATGAAAAACAAAAAATTCAAGGGGAGGGATGTAATTTACCAAATTTGCATCTCCTGTTGCTTCTAAACACTAGCCATAACCCTACTCCCTCACATATGCTGCTCTACCCCACTTTTCTTTCGCCACAATTGTTGTTGATGCCACAGATCCATTCCTTATGAAGTTGGCAGTTAACATACAAAAAGTCACTATTAAATACTGCAGTAAATTATATAACACTCAACAAGAAATGTCTGTCCATACACATTTCTGCATAGAGTACCAAATAACTGGGCATTTGACTATAGACACCTTTTATGTTGCTCAAACTTTTGTTCACTACTTTTAGGTTTTCTATTTTGAAGGGGCCTATTTTTAGGTTTGCCTAGCTTATAAATGGTGTAAAATTACCTAATTTATCATCTAACCTTTATTGATGAGCTAGCTTTAAGCAATATTTTTATGTCAAATATACAGTATATATACTGTATTGTCTAAATGCATCTTATCAGAAATATTTAGGCCAGGGGATTCATATGGATGATGGGGAGGGTGTGGGGATTTTTATGTATTTTTGGCAATTTCTTACGCAGTTTCTCAGGAGGCACTTGTCTCGACCCATGTAGCCACATGGGGTCCTGTCAGCACTTCCCCCTAAACAAATCCTGGTGCTACCAGGGGTCCTCATGAAAAACTAAAACACCATACATATTTTATGTACCCATCTTGGTGTCGAACTTTGTTGCACCACCAGGAGAAAGTACATTTAGTGCCCCACCTGTGCCCCTTGCTATAATCCTGTTTTAACCCATCCCCATTAGGCCCTTTCCGCACCCTTATTAGCCCACATAAGGAAAAACAAGGATATCCTATAACATTATAACCTAGATCATGTTCACTAGTTTGTATTTGACACATAAACAGTAGGTTAGGCTTAGCCTAATTGCACAGTTGTATCTTAGCCATTGAACAATAAAATAGATGGTTAGGTGTAGCCTATAATGTCTGTTACATACATGCTTATGTAGTAAATTCATGTAGGATTGTATGTAGTTTAATGGTTAGGCTTTCCATTTGTTTTATTCAATTATTTTGGCATTTTTATTATTGTTTGTTTATTTTTATAAGTTGATTTCATGTTAATGTAAACAATATTGCTTCGAAACTATCTTTAAGTAAAGTAATTAATATGTGGCAAGTTACACAACAGTAATGCGCACTGTACAGTATGTTAATTTGGTTATGGACTTGAATATTGGACGTTCATTAAAATCTGTACGTCCATAACCAAGATTTTCGCATAAATACTGGATTTTTTTTTAAATTTGTGGGCGTTTATGTTAGGCACTAAAAGTCTGCTTGGGTTATTATTTTTAATTTTAATCAGAACAATTTTACTACCTCAAATGTAAGAAAAGATAAAATTTTGGTTACGGACGTACACAGCAAAGGACCATAACTTCCAAACATGAGATCCTATATATCACGAAAAGGTAGAGGTTTATTTTTTTACTAATGTAGAGCTAGTTACTTATATTTTAATATAAAAGTGGTAAAGCCATTAAAACTAAACATGTTGCATTGTTAAATTACCCATAATGCAATTTTTACATTTTTGCCAGAAATTACTGTTTTCCTAACAGCAGTGAAGATTTAACGATGGCTCGTTGTTTGAATCAATAAGAAGGCTGCTAAAGGTGATGTTGTTATAATGGGCGACTTTAATTTTCCTGACATTTATTGGATAGATGGTTCAAGTGGTAGGAAGGGTAATAACTTTCTAGATTTTGTGCAAGTTTGCTTTTTACATCAGCATGTTACTTTCCCTACTAGGGGGGATAACATCCTGGATCTTGTCTTGAGTTCTGATCCAAAGGGATGTTGTTGATTTGACACGTCTATGAAAACTAGGAACTAGCGATCATGATATACTAGCTTTTGATGTTGTTTGCAAGGTCGTAAATTCTGTTAGCAAGGAAAAGGTCCCTGATTTTTCGAGATCAGATACAGAGGCAATTTTTACTTTATTTAAGGATACAGATTGGAATAATTTGTTTAGAGACATGAGTGCTTCTCAGTCTTGAATCTGTTTAGCTGATCAATAAGTTAAAGGTCATTATGGAAAATCATGTTCCGTGGAAGAATCGTCGTCGTAAAAGCAGTATGTCTTCCTGGATGAATAAGAAAGTTAGATGTGCAATTATATACTGTATGCAAAAAGGTAGAATGTGGAAATTGTTAAGGACTAATTCTGGATTTCTTTTGTCCAAGTTCAAAATTCATCAGCTGAAGGTAGAACGCTTAGTCTCTGAAGCAAACTTCAATTTCGAAAATAACATAAAATAACAGTAAGTCTGTACAGTAGATGTTGTGTTCCTGGATTTCCAGAAGGCCTTTGATCAAGTTCCCCACCCATGTCTTTTACTTAGGCTGAAGAGTATGGGTGTCAATGGGAATTTACTCTCTTGGATCGAGAATTGGCTTGGTAATAGGAAATAGAGGGTGATAATTAAAAGCTGTGCTTCTTCTTGGCAGGACGTTACTAGTGGGGTTCCACAAGGGTCTGTTTTGGGTCCCTTGTTGTTAGTTGCCTGTATAAATGACATTGACTGAGATATTTTTTATGTACATCCAAGAAGTTTGCTGATAATGACACCAAACTGTATTCTGAGGTCTCTTCCAATAGCAATTCTGAGAAATTTCAAATGGATTTGGATAAGGTTTTTTCCTGGTCTCAGGGATGGCAAATGCATTTTAATATTGATCAATGCAAGGTGATGCATATTGGTAGTAGTAATCAAAATTATACCTACACTCTTAATGGTGAAGAGTTGCAGGATGTCTTTCTTGATTGCTAATAGTACGGGTACTAGGAGTCATTGTCTTAAACTCCAAAAGTTACAAAGTAGGATTAATATTCGGCATAACCAAAATTTAATAGGGTTGTGAATGAGTGGAACGGTTTGCCTGAGAAAGTTGTACTTTCAATTAGTGTGAATGGGTTTAAGAATTTCTTGTACAAGCACTTTAAGCATTGTAATCGGTTCTGATTTTTTGTGTCTTCGGTTTTCTTTTCTCTCCCATAGGGTCCTTGATGGGGACTGAGTGTGCCTCCTGTTCCTTTTTTTCTACTATTTAAACTAAAATAAACTAAAATAAGTTTAACAACATTAATTTTGCAGGAGAGAAGGTGTCTGCAAGCACAACATTAAAGTGAATCACTCAGGTAAACTACACTGACACTAGGCCTAACACAAACAGTAGTAACAGGCTGAAGACGATGGAAGGTATCATCATACACTAGGGGTCGCAAACAGGTTGGCCGAAACAAACAACACATATATGTGCACTCATGATCTCTCTTCTGTAAAATGAAGATAAATACATACCCAACTAAGAAATATGGTACAAAATAATCAAACATTAGATCAGCTAGGACTAGGAGTCTAAACACGTAATACTTTTCATAAAAATACGGATGACGTACAGTCAGAAATTTCAATCTCGATATCTATAACAGCAAATTAAATTCTAACCAACCACAGCAAAAACTCCGGAATGTCATTGATTCGCGGCAAAGTTTCAGCGATGTCAATGTTTGACTAGCTATACCTATCCAGCTGCAGTAGGTTCAGTAGTTGTACTAGGCCTACTACTACTAGTACTATTAAGGCTAGTAGTGCTAGTAGTAGCATGGACACTTCTAATTCCGGACACCTAAACCTTAAAACACCCCAAAACTATATCTTCTGGTATAAATCACCTGAAAATATACTTGATATGGTGGGAGAAGTGTGTTATATTACGATACACG
>JAIPMN010021620.1:680-14466 GCA_020650975.1 Apostichopus californicus | reverse complement strand
ATATACGTTAATCACATTCCAAACATTAAGCTTTAAAACATTCACCTCGAATCAATAATCCGCAAACGACCTCGCCCTCTGTATGGTACAAACTATAGCAAGTTAATTAAGACCAGCTAAAGTGCTGTCTCTCTTACGGTTTATCACTGTTCTTGAAGAATGATAGACACTCTTAAAATTTAAAGCTGGCAACTTTGATTTAACCCCCGGCTGAAGTCAAGCTACTCTCCTCCACAGATAGATGACGTAATACAAGTAAACATTGGTTATTATTGCGCAATTGGCCTGCCAAAAATTATATATAAAAAGAGAGCGCTTTCTACCAATGAGAGCACTATATCAGACGATACAGTTATACGCCGGACTCCTCATCACTGAAGCAGCATCGTGTTCACTGAATTACAGTTAACGAGATCGAACAAGATTGTGTAGTTGTATACGGGTAGGTTAAAATATAGTGACTACGGTCATATTTCCTGAATAACTGATACTCTGTTATTGAGCAACTAATTTTTGTCATATACCCTGTCGTAAAAAAAAGGAAAATATGAGCATATAGCTAAAGCACGCTTCAATTTTTTTTTGGTTTCATTTTAGCATTTTGTATATATGAATATGGTTTTTCATAACGAATAAAAACAAATTTCATCAGTCACGGAGCAGACTCTTAGTATTTTGACCATTATGGAAATAATGTGTGCGAATTGCCTGATCCTCTCTCTCATTTACATTGTGTAATGGGTTGTCATATTTGGTTAGCTCAATTCCGAATTAATGTTTTTTCATGTATAAAATGCCACGCCTAACCTATAGCCAATTGACATACGCGTTACTTGTTACAACCAAAACGGTTAATGTGCATATTAACCGTTTTGGTTCTTACAAGTTACGTTGTCAATATTGGCTATAGGTTAGGCGGGACATTCCGTACTGAGCGCATATATATACACGCATGGGTGCTATAAAAAACTGTGCGCTAAACGGGAACGAAATAGGCTATTCGTGATGAAATTCACTAAAATCTGCCTTCCGATGTTCCGAAACTCTCAAAACAGGAGGCTTTTAGTGGTTTCTTATACGTGTTTGAATCTTCGCGGTGCGTATTTCAGCATGAGTATATGTAGCAACTTTGAGTCACATCAAAACCACGGTTCAAACTACCACAATAAAAGCAATTGTAATGAGGATAGTATCGCTATAATATACATACTGTATTTGTAAAAACCCTAAGAGTCGCCACAGTGGCTGGTTTCTAATATTTGCAATCGAAAACACACTTTGATTTTCCTTTTAACATTTTCCTAAAATGTAGAGGAGCTTTGCACTATAATATTACTATAATCCAATGCATGTATAAAAGGTTATAGGGCCTGACGTTGGCGATTTAGTAGAAAATCGAAACCTTTTTATATATTCAGCAGTGAGTATATGCAACACTTTTCAACAACAAAAATAAGTTGGGAAGTGTACTAAACAGAGAGTCTTTGGAAAGGTCTCAATTGCTGTGGATGTAATAATTACGTTGACATTTTAGAACAATTTGTGACGTAATCGGTATTTTCGATCTGTTAATAAGGTATACCGATTCAGAGGCGAATTCGTTAACAAATAATGTAAACGCATTAAAACTGATTTCTGTTTTACGTTTATGATGTTTGATATATCCATTCTTTAATTTTATGACAAATTTAACTTATGTGACAAATTCGATGTATTTCTTATAAAAAAAATAGTATAAGGCACCATGTAGATTTTGCTTGAATTGTCAGTATTATTGTAATGTAACTGCTGATATAGAAGACCATTGCTCTTAAAAGTTTGAAATCAAACTCTGGCGACGGACCCGCGGTCAGTGGCACTTACGTCGTTATAGTTAATTAGTTATCTAACAACCCTTTCCTATCCTGGTATATACGTAATTAACATTATATAGGTGTTTATTGATAATTGTGATGTTTCTAAAATTGTCCATTAAATCTCTGATATGTTACTGGCGTAATTATACCTCCTGTCGTATCTTTTTGATGCCGGAATATTGAAATCACTTCCAAAGTTATATTTGCAGAGTGGCTTTGCATATACCTGCAAGAATAACACTTCATGCGGTGTTCTGGAGTTTGAGTTTACTATTTATAGCATAGGAGTCAGAGATGAAGCATAAAGTTAATGAAACGGATATACATATAACAAAGTTATAAATAATGTACGTGTATGCGCATAACATACCATTGAATTTACGGCGCATTATAGAAAGAACGATATCTGTTTTCAAAATGCATGCGATAGTTCACTTGCCAACGTCCAATTTCCATTTTGAGCAATGCATATACCAGCATACTTGTATAAAGGCATGAAAACCACCACTGGACTCCAATGAACACTCTAAAAAATGACGATATACAAAAGTGAGATATTGTCTTGAAAGAGACACCTAATTGAGAACCAAACCTCATTTATGTTGTGGCGTTGAGTTTTCAGGGGCCCTGGTTCAACGGTGAGCGCTGAGGCCGTCCAGCCTAACTTCATCTTAACTATACGCTTAAGGCAATTCCATGATAGCAACATCATGAGGAAAAACAACAATATGATAGATATAGTGTCCAAATTGGGCAGTACGTTTGTTAATTAGAAAGCCAGTTGCTAGGGAAATCAACTGGCATTAGATATACAGGCATGTTGGTACTCATTCAAATCATTTACACAAAAACATAACTAGCAGTTGGCTCAGTCTTTCGGAACAAACTCTTGGATATAGGGGCCATGTTTCTATGAACCGCCTGAACTGCTTATTGCTACGCCACTGCACCCCTGTTGATAATTTCCGAGTTATACGTAAAGTTGATGTATTCCTGTGCTTTCGGTTTGTAAAGTAGTGACGTGTATAGCAGAGTCTATAACACTTCCCGGAAGCCATTATATTGTTCGAAGTCGAGTTATTCAATTAACAAACGTGAAGTGAGTCGAACAAGTTCGCCAACTTCGCTTCGTAAGCCTTTTTTTCTCAATTTATATTTGCTTCTCTCAAGAATAACAAAATTAAATAAAAAATAAATAAAAAATACATATAACATAAATAACATGCTTTATTAATAATAATGATAACATATGTGTACATCAATATAACAACAACAAAAACAATAGAAGAATGTTTACCTTTCATATTAAAGACAAACCATTGTTAATATAAGTGCAAAAAATTATTCCATGGGAGCCAGAACTTTTCCCATTTATTCCCAGTCATGTTGCTTAATTGAGAGAATATATTTTTGCAGCAAAAAATTAAAAAAAATCAAATAAAAAAAAATCTTATAGAAAATGATTCATGTTATTGACTGAAGGACTTGTCTCTTTAATGTTTGAAAGAAAGATGAAATATTTTACCAAAATCATTATGAGGTTAAAGATTTGAATCAAACTTCCCATGCACCAAATAAAATCGATTTAGGATTTAAAAAAAAAAATATTGATATTTCTTTCTTCATGTATATGCTTTTAAGATAGGTCCAGAGAGGCTCAACAAAATCACAACTAAAACATAAAAGTAAAATTGATTCGCTATGGGATTCACAAAAGGAACAAAGGTCAATCAATGATATTCATTTTATGGAGTGGGACATTTGTAGGGAAGACACGATGAAGAATGTTGTAATGGTTTTGTCGTGGTTGTAGCTCCATCCATGTTTAACCCAAGTTAAAGAAGTCCCTTGGCTGACCCACTCATTCTATTTCTTATTACAGACGTATTGCAGACGGATAGTTGTGGTGGCGTGTCTCTCTTAACCTGTGGTTTACGATAATGGTTTCACCATCGGAGGAGTGTCTGCTTTGGACTTTATTTACACTATGTCCGTTGACTCTAGTAGCACAGTGGCAGACGAATATGTTGGAGCCACGCAGAGTACTTGTACAATTGTTCGAGTGGAAATGGACAGATGTCGCACTCGAATGCGAGAGGTATGTTTAACAACTCATGACATGAAACCAAAACTGAAATGAAACTTAATAAATTCTTTAGATGAAGACGGTTTGAATTGGGCAAACTATAGTATAATGACATAGTTGAATTGTTAACTGGTCAACCTCACTATTTCATATGTGATTCTATAACAGGTTGTTTACATTTCTGAAATCAGGAACGAACCACGAGGCTTCAATGTGTTTGCTTGCAGATGCAATTTCTATAGATTTAGGTTTATCATACTTCTGGGGTTGTTAGAGCGCTGGGAGGGGGCGGGTAAGCTCCCATAGATAAAACAGTGGAGATTCACCCCCCCCCCCACTCCCCCCATTGGCATACAGAAATATTAAAAAACAACATAGTGTACAGTATACATACATTTATAACATGAATGTGCGGTACCGTCCTAAACAGTCGAAAATTCTTCAACATCGTTTCAAACATGGCAAAATATAGCACTATTTTGCATATAACTTGCATCCTCCATTTAACCGAATTTTCTCAAATGAGACAGGTCATCCTACCCTGGCCGACTTGATAGTTTAGTTCCCCAGTAATGAAACAAACAGGTGGTAACGTGCCTGGCTGTGGCACTATGACATCACACGTTGCACAAAGGGGCATTCAACTACCATCCCCCACCACATCCCCATATTCCATAATATTGATTTCATAAAGTTTCATACATGTACATCTTTTATAACGTTACAAGATTTTGCTTAGCAATTTCAGATAAATTATTCCTGATTATTTTAACGCATATGTATCATTTGTGATCGTGCAAACAACATTAACTACGTCATGTTCATACTGCCTTCTCCATCGACCACGACTTATAGTTGAATGAGACACGTACGAAGCAGCTTGACTGTCCTTGCAGTCGATCTTATCTATCATGGTTTTCATATTTATTTTTTTTGTTTTTAGTTTGACATGTCTACTCCTTTTTATAAATATGCTATATTTATACTGGTTTCAATAAATGAAATGAAGACTATGCCAACAGTATAGTGTAAATAACCACGTAGTAACGATCTTATACAAGTTACAACTGCATAGATTTTTGTTTGTATTCGATGTCTCAGATTCACGCGGGTGGAATGCTTGGATTAAATAAAATGGCACCAGCATCTTCAACAGCACGTCTATCAGTAATGTTTTATTTGATATAGCCTACCTACCTACGGTGAAACAAAGTAATGTAGTCCATATTTAAATTTAAAAAAAAAACGATTTTATGAATCAAGCAGAAGGACACAGCAGATTGATAAGAGAGCGAGGTTTACAATCCACACGAACAGTATGACCTGCAAATATAGGCTATCAAAAATTAAAGAAGCGCATCTGCGCTTCACTGGTTAGGCACCATAAACCATACTTAATTGAATATATTTAACTGCAACACCTGGCTTGCCGATACCCATTAATATTGTACTCTGAGTATAGCGTATTGCGTGTATACATCATATCATATAATATGTTATATTCAAACTGTGAAAGCAAAGGTGTTACAACAAGTAAGCCATTTTTATTTTGAATGGTCATTGAATTTATCAATTGAAACAATTCTGACCCCCCCCCCTCCCCCTCATCCGACTTAAGGAAAAGGAAAGACACTCTTTAATCCCGCTTCCTCCAATCCTCTCCCTCCCACCCTCGGAATATACGTCTGATATTTCTTGAAAAAAAGATACGAATGAAGATTTGATTTTTGTCTTCGTCAGATTCATTGGTCCTAAAGGTTATGGTGGTGTTCAAGTTTCCCCTCCTAATGAACATGCAATGATAGTCGATGACGCGGTCACTCGGCCATGGTGGGAACGGTACCAACCGGTTAGTTACAATCTAGAGAGCAGAAGCGGCACGGAGGACCAGTTCCGCGACATGGTACAACGCTGTAATAGTGCTGACGTTAGAATATACGTTGATGTTGTCATAAATCACATGGCAATTAAAGGTAATCCCCTATCTAATTAATACATTGAATCCTCTCTTTCTTTATTTCATAAAATACTGAAGAAAAACAATTGCTTTAGTTCTGTACGTGAAAAGTGAAGTCAGTCAAATTTATTTGATCACGTGATAGCAACCCCTAAATGGTGAAGAAGGGCTCGTGAAGCTGATTGTGGTGAACTTTGTATTTAGTCAACCTGATGATAGCTATGTAATATATGATTCCAATCTCTCCCTCTTCAGAACAAAATAGAATTTTGAGACACCAGAGGACACCGAAATGATCTCAGTGATTATTAAAGTCCCCTTAAATTGGCACTCCATCGCTTCAGAGTGCATCCGCCTACCGCACCACCTCCCGACCACCTCCCCCATCCTATTTGTGGTCGACGTTTTTGTGAAATTTTTGTCTTTCATTTCCATTTGTAGGAGATGAAGAGAGAGGCACAGCAGGAAGTTTTCATCACCCAAAGTCATTCTCTTTTCCAGCCGTTCCTTACAGCAGACAAAACTTTAATACCGGGAAAGGTAAATGCCATTCGATCGATGGAGAAGTTCACAATTATCAAGATCCGGTCGAGGTCCGCAATTGTAACTTAGCAGGTTTATTGGATTTAGATATCTCCGAAGAACATGTTCGTTTACAAATTATCCAGTACTTGAACAAGCTATTAGATATTGGAGTGGCAGGTTTCCGTGTCGATGCTGCGAAGCATATGTGGCCAGATGACCTAGATGTCATTTACGACCAGTTGAACAATCTCAACTCGAAATTTTTTCAAACTGGTGCGAGGCCATTCATTTATCAAGAGGTTATAGACCATGGAGGCGAATGCGTCTCTGCTACTGAGTACACACCGTTAGGTCAGGTTACAGAGTTCAAATATGGCAACAAAATAGCAGACGGTATCCGTGGGATTAACCACCTTAGATGGTTCAAAACGTTCGGTGAGACTTGGAATATGTTGCCAAGCAACCATGCTTTGGTATTCATTGACAATCACGACTCCCAACGCGAGAGAGATACCAATAATATAATTACTTACGAAGAACCGAGATTCTATAAAATAGCGTCTGCATTTATGTTGGCCCATCCATACGGTACCACTAGGGTCATGAGTAGTTTTAACTACCATGGCAACCGTGATGTGGGCCCTCCGTCAACCGGCTCGGACAATGTAACGGTGTCTGCGATTTTCGATGTGGAGGGTTTGTGCGATCACGACAACGGCTGGGTATGTGAACACCGTTGGAGAGAGATAAGGAACATGGTTGGGTTTAGGAACGCCGTAGGCGACACACCGCTGAAAAATTGGTGGGACAATGGATTTAATCAAATTGCATTCGGTAGAGGAAATAAAGGTTTCCTTGTTATAAATAACGAAGATACTCTACTCTGTGAGACCCTCCAAACAGGCTTACCGGCGGGTGATTACTGCGATATAATTTCGGGAGACATTCGGGACGGACACTGTACTGGAGTAGTGATAAACGTAAACAAAGTGGGGTATGCGACATTTGTGATTGAACCAGACGAAACGCCTATGGTGGCAATACATATACATTCCAAGGCTAAAAGAGAAAAGAAACATATTTACCAAATTGGGTTTTTCGCAGAATTATTGGACGTAAAACAACAGGTGTCATCGCTGTCGATGATGTCGATTCATGAACTAGGCCTTTATAAGTAATCGTTTAACTGGTCTGTAGTTTCTGAGAGTACCGTATATAGAAAATAAAGACTATAACATTTACATGAAGGCCAGCTGCAGTGAGGATCTGACGTCATCCTCAAGTTAGAATTAAAGGAGCATTCTGCAGGCTTATTTGGCATATATTAAAGGATGAATATCTTAAAAACCGGAATAACTATAGAAACAATTTTTGATCTATAGCACATCCTCTGCTGTTTGTTTATTTCAAATTGTTAAAATACAAAAGAAAAATTTAAGATTTTAAAACAATTTACAATATTGATCGTGAGGGTGTTGTTATATAGAGACACGAGACATGCATGCTGCCTATGCACGTTATATTTTGTTTAATTATTATTATTTTAAGCCAGAAATGTCGACATGTCATCTTTAATTTCATACCTTTTATAAAAATTGTGATTTGCAAGTTATACTATGACGACCAACTTTACCTGAAATCTTCGGAAGACCTATATCTGATTATGCAGTGAAAAAAAAGATCTCTTCTATAAATCTATTGTTGTATCGTTTGTTTACCTTTCTGTGGTACACTTTCTGTCTTTTGTTGTACGTGCGGCTATACCATTATCTTACTTTATAGACAAAAGAGTTTTTAAGAGAGATGACTATCATTAAAATGAATCAAAAGTTATAAATTATTGCATCTTCAAATTATAATGTCATTTGAACAAACACGATTTTGCGTTTCAATTTAATTAAATCATTTTCTTTTTCCTTTTTTTCTTAATAGTTTTTTGGGTAAAATCGCATGATTTAATTCCTTGGTTCTGAAAGTATGGGTTGCGACCCAAAGTATGAAAACACCTACCTGTAAAGTTTCTAAAACATTTGAAGGTCTTGACTAAATTAAGTACTAATGTTGATATTATACCAGCATCGATCTTCAGTGAACCAAACATCAAACTGTTTACTCGTTATCGTCGGCTGCACTTATATATAGAAGCAGACACAATGCTTATGAAAACCATATTTCTTATTATCTCAAATCAAAATATTTACGCTTGTAACGTAAACATTTCAATGAGGTAACAATAATAATTATAAGTAATATTTATATAGCGCATAATCAGCAAAGCTGCTCAAAGCGCTTTACAAATGTAAAGCCTAAAAACTAATAGTAACAAAAACCTAAATATTAAATATATAGAACCAATAAGGCATAAGTTGTAAAAGCCAAATGCAACAATATAAAAACCACCCGTACTAAACGATAATCAAAAAGCCCTAAACGCATATTGTCCAAAACAAATTCAGAAGTATGTACATAGTAAAATAGTTATACAAAAGAATACACAAAAGATTAAATAATAGTCAATGTTTAAATATAAATAAGTATGAGAAACTATAGTACAGTAAGACAATTATTGTAAAAGCCTAAAACAGATAGTAATAAACACACAATAGCTAAACGATAATAAATAGAACCCTAAACGTAGTAAAAATATATTAAACAATGCTAAGCATTAAGTAAATAGTTCGAAACGTATAGTATGCATATTACAAATTAAAACACAGACGATTACACGGTAAAAGCGAGTCTAAAACAATATGTTTTCAAAGCAGTTATAAAAGTGGTAAGAGAATTGCATACATGCACGCACAGAGTTCGGCAAGGCGTTCCATAATCTGGGAGCGCTGATTGAGAAGGCTCTGTCGCCGGTCTTGCATCTTGTTCTCTTCTCCTTGAGCAATTCCTGTGACGATGACCGTAGGGTTCTGCTAGGTATGTATGGTGTAAGGAGACAAGACAGGTAGTAGGGGGCGAGACCGTGCAGAGCTTTGTAGGTGAGTAGGTTAATTTTGAACTTCACTCGAAAATCTATTGGTAGCCAATGCAGTGATTCCAGTAGTGGTGTGACATGGTCTCTTTTCCTTTTCTTACAAACTATACGAGCAACATTATTTTGGCCAAGTTCCAGCTTGCGAGTTGTAGAGTTGGGGAGTCCAAAGAGCGGGCTATTGACATCATCCAGACGGGACGTGATAATAGCCATGGGCGCAGATCAGTCTTAGATAATGGTGGGGACACGTGTCTGTTCTCTGATACTATCTAAGCGGAGCGCGACCGTGGGTTCGCGCGTAGCGCACAAGATTTTTTTTTGTGTGGCAAATATACCTCCCAGATCGCCGGAACTAACACTTCATAGACCCAATGATGCTCCCAAACCTCCTTAAATTTTGGATCTCATGGCTTAGAAAGTTAGTTTGGGGGAAATACATGGGCGTCTGCAGAAAAAATTCAGGGGACAAATAATCCAAGTAGACTTTTGTATACGATGGGTCTTAGGTCCTCTCCCAGAAAACAATTATAGACTGACGCAAATGCGATTTCCGTCCAATATTTAACAACTGTGGATAAATATAACAAAATGAGAACTGATGCATGTCATTTGCACAATGCTGGATCAAACTGCGCTAAAGTTCAATACAGGGGAATTAAAATGCAGCGTTTGGTCAAGACAAATTGGTGGGGACACGGTATATCATGTCCCCACCACTAAAAAAGTTGGTAGGGACGCGTCCCGCTGTCCCCACCAGGATCTGCGCCCATGATAATAGCGTTGACCAATGTAGCAGTGGTCATCACGAGTCAGAATTGGGCGGATATGTGATATCTGGCAGAGATGCGAGTAGCACGTCCTATTGTTAATATGGGGATCCTATTTGTTAATATGGGCGATCATGCCTAATTCTGAGTCTAAAACGGCTCCTATGTTACGGGCTGATACATTTGCAGCAACCTTTGTAGTTCCTATTGTAATTTCTGTGATGTGTGACAGAAACTTCTTTGTACTTCTTTTACAGATAATTAGAAATTCGGTTTTAGCATCATTCAATTTGAGGTTGTTGTCCGTCAATTCATTCTCGTATTTCTGAGATCGCACTCTCCATTCAACGTGCACAGTATCAGCATCCTTTGGATCACATGAAACATTATAACTGCGTGTCGTCAGCATACATGTGTATGTTAATTCCGTCTTTCTCTGCAATTGCGAATAGTGGAGATGTATACAATGGATACATGTATGGACCCAATACCGAACCCT
Organism: Apostichopus californicus; assembly: GCA_020650975.1. Lineage (NCBI taxonomy): Eukaryota > Metazoa > Echinodermata > Holothuroidea > Aspidochirotida > Stichopodidae > Apostichopus > Apostichopus californicus. The sequence continues at coordinate 3,793 of JAIPMN010021620.1, read as the reverse complement.
GGGGGAAGCCTGTTAGTAAGTCCTTACTAGCTGAAGACTTGCCATTTATCACAACTGACTGGGTACGTTGTTTCACTAGTAAATAATACACAAGCCATGAATGTGCGGTACCTGTGACTGCAAACGATTCAGTAAGACGGTGTAGTTAAAGATCTTGATGTATAGTGTCAAACGCTGCACTATGATCAAGCATCACTTATAAGAACACGCAATGATTTCTGTCTGTCTGTAACACAGTAAGAGGCTGTCATTCGACATTAATGAACTTCCCACAAAATGATCGTTTAACGAATCACGGTTAACCCAGTAGCGTAACTATATGGGCTCGGACCGTGCTGAGCCGGGGACCCGACCAAAAGGGGGCCCACGCTATACTGATGCACAGAAAAAGGGTACCAATATGTTTGCTGAGAAAAAAGCCAGGCTTAGTAAATTCAAGATCTAAAAAATTGGGATTGCACATGCAATATTCCTTAATTCAAGAATGGAATGAGCATTGAGTTCATTCATTGGACATATCAGTAATCAGTTGTTTCGGTACCGTATGTTGTTTCTCACTCATACAATTATACGATGTATCCAAAAACCTAATTCCTCAATCCTCATTCCATGGTATAGTTACAAAGACTTTTTATAGCTATGTTGATAGTATTGTTCTGTCATTTCTCTTGATGTATTTTAGCATTAAATCATATTTGTCAGCTGAAATCAATGTGTAAATGCTAAATGGCCATTCAAATGTTCTAAACCAAGACCCCCTGCATTGATCCTGCATAAATCCTTGGACCTTGGACCCATGGGCGTCGCAGGGAGGAGCAAGGGGGGGGGGGCACTTCCCCCTGGAAAATCAAAAGTTGAAATAAAGTTAAACATTTGACATTTATATGATTTCACCCAACCAACAGTTCTCTTGTTATGTTCATTGCATACGGACCCATAATGCATTACTGAAATTATTGAAAGTCAAAATCCTAAGACATGAGATCTCCAAATAACCGATGTGTAAATGAACTTTACACAAAGTTGTTTGTATACAAACGTACCAATTGTGGAATGCAATATTTGCCCCCCCCCCCTATTTGATTACAAGTTACCCCCACCCCCTTGAAACCCCCGAGAAGTGTCTTTTCCGACGATCTAGGAGGTTTTTTTTAAAAAACAATCGTGGTACGCTCCGCGCCAACCGATGGTGACGCTCCGCTTAGATAGTATCAAGTAGTGTGTTACACCTATATGACCTAGTAACCCCCCCCCCCCTTGTGAACATTTCTGCGGACGCCCTTGCTTGGATTTTCTTTTACCGGGGCCCCCACGCTCATCGTTACGCCACTGGGTTAACCGATCCCACGTTGTCAGTTTTCGAAACGATTTCACAGATTTCCAACCTCATAAATATTCGTGTTCTTTATTCTTCATTGGTTTTATGTTTTGTTAAGTTTTGGTTCCCTTCCGGAATTAAGGCTCCCAAATGAGGCTAATGAAATGAGAAAAAGTTGGATGGGAGTGTTAGCTCAGTGGTTAACGCCGGTGCCTTTTTAATCATAAGGTCCCGAGTTCGAGTCACTCCAAGATTAATGTATGTCGTCCAGTTACAGAGTTGTTGGCAATTGACAATTCGTAATCATGGACGTTAAATATGAATCTAAGAGACTGACTTCGGTCAGCCCGCGGCTCTGATAAGCCAATGATTGCTTCTTCGCGAGTTCCTGCTTGCAGGAGGATCTAAAATACATACATACATACTCTAAAATCCTTCACGCTACTGCACCCAGTATTAAACTAGAAATAGTTGGGTATGTATTCTCCCAATCCATATAACAAGAGGGAAGGAGGGGGGGGGGAGTTATTCGGTGGGTGGTCAACGATATCTCGAAGGTATACGAGTAGCTGAAGGGGAGACAGGCTACCCTGGCCCCCTTCCTGAAGCCATTCGCGTACTTTCCCCCAGGACGAATAGGGGTAATTTACATACATGGGCGTTCCTTGCTTTCGCTGACCGCATGATAGCAAGCTAAATGTCAGTCAAAACAATCGAATCCCAACAGTGAACAATTTTTCGTAACATGTTCTAAGTAACTCTACAAAGTGTTTCTTTCTGAAAGAGCTGACAATTTTATACTACTGGCATCAAACCAAAATTTTACAAAAACAAAAAAACTGTTAAATGTATTGTCTAATCATTGACAGTAAACTATTGTTCAACTATTTTGAGAACAGGGTCTCGATACGAGGAGTGTACGTATTCTGCTTACATTTACGCGTATTTCCATTATGTATTGCACAAAAGTCAACACAGTACTGTGGTACTGTTTATAGGTTATATGTATTCTGTTAAATGACATAATCATGATTATATATGACGTATACTACACTCCAAATACTAACGAGAAGTTACAGGTGGGTTGGATACAATTCTAGTTTAATGAGAATATGGGACAATGTTGATTCACCAAATATAGCATGATTTCATTCAGAAGTTGACAAAAAAAAAAGACGTAGATTTCCCCCGAAAAGTAATTAAAATACAAATATACTTTTCATCCCGTCATTCTGTGACACGGGCGGCAGTGACGTATAAGCCTACCCCTAACCTGCCTGATTCGCTTTCTAGTCTGTACGAATGTATAATAATGAAAGACAAACTTTAAACAAGCGCAGGAGTGCATGTTTTAATTGTCTGTATTACCGGTGTATTTATAAACACCAGCATAATATGTATCGTGTTCCGGCATCGACTTTGAGAAGATATTGTTCTGTATGATTCACGTCGCCGTTGAGCTCCATTTGTGGGTGTGGGCGGTGGGTGGTGGGTAGGAGCAAAGCCTACACCCCACCAAGTTTTGAGAAAAGTACCCTTCTTTGTAAATGATAAGTACGCTTTTCCATTGTGTAATAATCCATAATGGAAACAGTTGCAATGACAAGTGGTGTTTACTGAAATTATACAAATACTCGAATTTCTGGTACAGAATACTGCACAGAGAATCCAGTTTTTTTATTAAAGTTCCTTCTTAAAGGTGAACTTGTGGCTTTTACCTCTCAAATTTAAGTCACAGTTTTTACAGCCCCGTGAAGTTCGTGGCCGCCCCCCGCCCCCCCCCCCCCCCCCCCCC
>JAIPMN010021617.1:1328-14356 GCA_020650975.1 Apostichopus californicus | reverse complement strand
TTTATCTGTTTACCTAAGATTTAAAATTTCAACTTCAAACATTACAAGACGGAGTCAGCACTCGTAATCAACTAAATCATAAGGGACGCGACCGATGAACATTCCCGACCGTATTTATAACGGTAAAGAAATGATATTAGAATTATGTAATGTTAAAGTAAGATTCACATTCCTCATTGGTCTACATTCGCTCTATTGACAGGTTTTTTTTTATTGTGCAGTCGTTGCTGATCTTATGATATGTTTAACACATACACATATACACAAAAACATATATATTAGCATATATTACACACATATACATACACACATACCGTACATACATGCATACAGATACAATTAAACTTAACTTACATAGTTATTACTTAAACATCGTGCATCACAGCCTATGGAAATAAAATCGTTTTAGTAAATTAATCGTGTTTTAAATATCTTATTTTCTCGCTCTGTATGGAGGGGGTCGGGTGGGCGTAGGTCTGGGGTCGGGTGGGCGTTGGTCTGGGGTCGGGTGGGCGTTGGTCTGGGGTAGGGGAAGAAGTTGGGCAAGCGAGGAGTAGTTATAGCATCCAACTTTTCTGTTTTCATACTCCATGAGACACACAGTAGCTTCCTGAGTAATGTTACAAATGATAAACGTAGTAAATAAAATTATTCTCATTTTAGCGGCAAGATTATTGGTTATAGGCTTTACACTCCACGCAGTTACAAGATAATTATTTTACTGTGAGCGAGAGATAAATAGAGGGGGCTATTCAAAAACCTTAAAAATACATAATCACGTACAAAAATTATTGCAAATTTATTTACGTTTCAACCAGGGAGTTGTTATGGACCATAACAACTCCCTGTTTCAACTATAAGTCTATAAGCATTAATGAATAAGTGTCTCGTAATTTGTTGATGATTGAGCTTAAGTATTCATCATTAATTAATAAAAAAGCTATTTAATTAGTGTTACCTTTTTTCTGTTATTCCTTAGATTTGAAAAATGTAAAATAAAACATCCCATCCCCCCCCCCCCCCCCTCTTATTGCATCGAAAGTACTATGCAATATCTGTGTTTGTATTTCAGACTGCCCTTAGTTGTCATTAACAACATCCTAAGATCACGTCATAACTACAAAATCGATCCCCTGTGCATTCTCTACCATAAAATCGAGTGTTAGATGTTTTTAATAAACCGTCACTTTTGAATTTTGGGGTTAACATTCAACAAAAGGGCCCACTAGAAAAGTTGTTTTTTTCCATCAACAGAAAGAGGAACTTTTAATTTATGGAACGGTGCACTTTTTGAGTTTTTTTTATGAAACTGTGGAGACGTACTCCGTGTCTCTTCCGGCTCGTCCATCTTACTAACCATCTATCATCCTATACTAAAACTCCAGGGTATTATGGATGTGGACCTCCAAAAATGAAACAAGTTGTTAATATTCATATTTTCTGCATTTTTTGGGGGAAGAAATGCATTTGTAATGCAAATATCACACACACACACACACAGATACACAAGTGGAGCACCACAGGAGCTAAACTCACACGCATCACTTGAGTTAAGAAAAATGCTCTCTTTCCCACTCGTGTCATTTTACCAGTAGCTTAATACTAATGAATTTATATGATGCAATTCTACTACACTCTACATGTATTAGAGGTGCAATGCACTTCCCCCTTCCCAAGTTCCGATTTGGCAATCATCCGTGCTTCCTCAGAAGACAATACATTCTCTCAAACTTATATTATGCTCATAAAATGACTTTCCGATAGCAAACCTCTGGCGTCCTTTTCTATACAGTTTTCCTTACTTGCCGGTCGTGACAATACGTATAGTAACTTGGTCACCTCACACACTACCCTCATTTAACCAAGTTCATTCTCGTTATTTGTCTAATGGTATCCTCCTCGTCAAGGGTATATGTATGTGTGTATGTGTGTGTGTGCGTTTGTTTTTCTATCTGACCGAGGACTTGAACAAAAGAAGTCCAGGTCCTCGGTTGTGATTTCTAAAGAATCACCACGTCCTCGGAAGAATTCTATTGTATGGGGTATTGTTAAGGTTAGGGTACGTGGATTTGAACAATGGAAAATACAATGGGTCCTCGGTCTGAATGTAATACAAACATGCGTGTATGTGTGTGTATGTATGTATGTATTTTAGATCCTCCTGCAAGCAGGAACTCACGAACAAGCCATCATATAAGTCAAACCGTGTTGTAAAACAAATGGCTACAAAGTTGTTGCAGCATTCCACGTCTGTCGGGTTCCATTATGATTTAATGGAGCTTTACAAAATATATGTCTGTTGATTCCCTGCGACCCTGTGGGTGGCACCTCTTCACCATCTCCAAGAAAACACAGCAAAGATGAACCATTTGAAGGATAGCAAAACCCAGAAAAGTGTCTTTTCCCGAAATACGCTTCCATTTGTAGCTAATTAACAGTCACTTTTTTAACATATACATGTGAAAAACACTGATAATACCCTTTACAATCAAATTGAAAAGAAAGTGTGTACGTATTTCTTTGTGTAAACGCAAATTATTCCTCTCTGTCATAAAAAGACCGCCTTCATCATTGTTTGGTATTGTTCTTACTAGATCTCTTTGTTTTCATTTCGTTTTGTATGGCTTCTTAAGTTTATCTTTTATTGTGTAAATCAACTACACGTACAACCCCATTGTACCGCTGTAGATTCGGTTAGTACTTTGGTTACAGTACTTTTTTTCATTATTTGAAGAGCGAGTATCAAGTTCTTAAGTACGCACTGGGGGTTTAGTCAATCAAGATATCTTATCTATATGCTGTTGTTCTGAGATGATGATAGCTGTTGGGTCACTTAGATAAGTACTTAGATAATTACTTTAGTTACAGTGTATACACTCAAAGACACCATATAGCCTGTCATTTCAGTCAAGTCAGTTGATGGTTCGTATTCTTACCAAATTTAAAATTCTAGGCTATAATCTTCATCCCTCTCTCGATAGCTTGAGTAAGATCAAATAATGCAGCAAAACTGTACAAAATGGAAATGGGAGTGAATTACTTTCTCTCCACTTTCATCAAACTTTGAAGATTGTTCAGATTTGAGAAGAAGAAGAAGAAGACAGTCTGCTTATCATTGCACGTTAATCAAAATGATCTTCATCAAAGGTGAACATCTTCACAGTGTGTGTAGTAGTAGTTCCACGAGATTGTATATCTTCTTCGGGTTCGTATTATCTTTCATCCGTACTACGTATGGCGATTGCCTTTCTCCTCCGACATATGTTAACGCTTATCGCTTGCTTAGTGATGATTTCTCTGTGGGTTCGTCTATGGTTTATTTTTGCCAGTCTGGATACGTAATGGCAGGGAATGCCGATGGTGTCTTGCTTATCTGCAGTTCAGATGAAGTATGGATTGGACCTAGTATCGATTGCTCCAAAAGTAAGGATCTATATTTATTTATCTTTCTTCTAACACTAGAAATAATATAGAAAGTACGAAACATCCTTTAGTTTACGCCACACAGGCTCTGAACATTTTTAACATGTTATGTTGCATTTATATTTACTTCCGAAAAGGATTATACGAGTATGTTAAATTTGGCCGACTAAGCTTATACCAGTAGAAATATAAATGAAAATACCGAATCACAGAAATACATGCAAACTCTAGTAACTTTTCTCTATTACGAACATGGTTGAATTTCCAACACAAAGTCTTGTAAGGTACAATAAAACTTAAGGTAAACCACGAGATTAATTGGGTACCATGGCAACAAAGATTTTGAAATATCGATACAATCTGCCATGGCAATGTCACCACTTTAGCCCAGGCGTACTAACCTCATTTATAACGGAAGTATAACTAAGTCTATCCTAATTATATATTACATAATTAGGCAATGTACAGTTTATGAAAAAAAAATGGTTCTATTTATAATTTGTTGGTTGTTTATAATTGCACATGTCAATGTTGTATCTGTACATCTGTTGATATTTTGCAAAGTTAAAACAGGGTAAAATTGTAAGAGAATATGTCTGCTTAAAATAATAAAAAGTTGTTGTAACATCAATAACAGTCTACAATTTTTCTAAATATTTTTGTAAATTTTATATCTAGAAATATCGTGTTCCCTGCCACCATTTCCTGCGTATGGAAGCTTTAGTGTGACTGATCCTAGGTACAGCTTTCAAAGCAGTACAAAATTCGAATGCGGGACTGGATACCTTCTAGACGGATCTACCACAGCCGCGTGTTCTAATAACGGCCAGTGGACAGAAAATAACAAACCTATTGACGAACCCATTTGCAAAAGTATGTCATAATTTCAATTGATGAATATTCAAAGATAATATGAAATAAGATCTTTATCAATCACCGCCAATCTACGATGAAACTAAATCTATAGAATGTTCATTGAAGGCTAACATGATGGTGACGTCGGCTCCTCGGTTCACGCCTGATATTAATTCATTGTTTAATAAGTTCTAATAACAAAAATTAAACATGTTCGTTTAAGTGGATGCAAGCGAAAGAGCACCATTGGACGTTACATGCATCCAACACCATTTGTACTTGACACCTTTGAATGTCTTACGTCTGTCATTGACGTTTAGTGTTGATTCCAATGAGCTGACTTAATTGTATGTGCTAGAATACGTATCACAGCCTCTATCACATACGTGGAGGTGCCTTGTAATTATCTTGTAACCCCCCAAAAAATGTTTTGTTTTTATTATCAGAGTCATGTAAAGACGAGAAAAACCGATATTTGAACCATGAGTGCTACGAGTTGGGTTCCAATACAGGTAACTGGGAGTATGCAAAGTTACAATGTGACTACGATGGAGGGCGATTGGCGACAATAAAGGACTCGCATAGACAATCCTTTGTGAAGGACTTACTCATTGGTGAAACCTTCTTAATCTGGATCGGTGGATATGAGCTGGACAGAGATTAGAAATATCCATCAGGTATGTTACTATGGTAACTGACTGTCTTAATTAGTGAGAACAATTGACAAATTTTATTTGTGGCTTATTTCGCGCTATACAGCTAAAAGTATACATTTTACGTGTCTAGATGGACTAGATTCGTACAACCTGTTTTCGACTGTGACGTGATAAATGTAATAAATGATATGAAGGTGTATGAAATCACAAACAATGACACTGCCAGACACCTACGAAGGGAAAATATATCACTCAAAATGTGTTGAAAGTTATGTGCAAAAACGAGATCAGAAGGTGTACCCATTGAACCATCCGCCAACATTTTTATGTCATATATAGTACAGTATAGTTAAGTATATTATAGTACAGAACAGTACATTACAGTGCAGTGCAGTGCAGTGCAGTACAGTGCAGTATAGTACAGCACAGTGTAGTACAGTACAGTATAGTATAGTATAGTATATATCTTAAAATACCTCTTCCATTTTACCTATAGTCTATACTTGATATAACCCGGGAGGTATTTATGAGCATCACAAAAATAGGCTTTCCGTTGTCTTCCTAACTCTTGGGAATTAATAAACTACACTAAAACTATGTAAAATTAACAGAATTATAATTTATCTGATAAAAATGTATTAAAAAGAAACAAAATGCCTTAAACTGAAGAAGAATTTGCGAGAGCAAATTTCTATACTTTACAGTGACTGTCTTTCTCTGCATATATCTAACATAAATTAACGATAATAACAAGATACTATAACTTGTGTTTCTTGTTACAGATGGAGAGTACGCAAACTATTTTAACTGGGCGCCGGGCGAACCGAGTAGTTCATCCGAATTCTGTGTTTATTTGAGCAATGTCAATGGAGCAGAAAATGCTTTAAAATGGAATGATGAACAATGCTGGAAAAGTACAATCCCAACGGTTCCACCTGTCAGCAATTACGCAATTTGTGAAACAAGTTAGTTTTCAAATTATTCTACCATTTCAGGTAATATTTGTTATGACAACTAAGGTTCTTTGAGATAATCGTTTCGTCAGAGGCTGAGGAACATGAATCAATACATTGATCCAATCGAAATTAAAGATAAGCAGTAATTGTTACCTTAAGTCAATCATTTACTTCATTCAATCCAAACCTTCACACGAAAGGTACCTTGACTCAATTGGTACTTTGTTTCAATCGATCTTTACAGTCAATCGGCATCTTGAGTCAATGGTGTTAATATCATCGATTACTCACTTCACCACTACATGAAGTATTAGATATATTGACTCTTACTATAATGTTGGGCGATCAGCAGTTTGAGTCGACTGGTGCCATAATTCCACCGACTACTAATTCCAACAATACTTGAGATAGTCGATACCTTATAAAACAGTCAATCAAAATCTTGAGACAAATGGTATTTTAATATCATCGATTACTCACGTCATCAGTACTTGAGATATTCGATACCTTATAATACAGCCAATCGGAATCTTGAGTCGTCGGTACCTTAAGTTATTCGATTACTCAGTTCACGAATATTTGAATTAATCGATACCGTGGCTAAATCTGGACCCTTATATATTTAGCCTATCGATATATTTAGTCTAACGGTGTCTTAAGTGGATCGACTATTCACTTCCTCGATACGGTACTTAAATTAGTCGATACTATTGGATTGATTTGATTTGATTGATCAATCGATTGCATATTTATGTTATCCTTGAACAGGTATATACACGTACCCGCAATGAAAGTATGAAACGTTGACGTAAAGAGATGAATATAATGATATAGCCTAAACCACAATCGGTGAAGAATATAAAAAACAAGTATAATTTACATATAGTGCATTCAGATTGATTGAAATACAGAACTTGTAAGGAAAACGGTAATATCTAATGTGTTCTTTGTGTTTTTAGCTTGATAAAGAAGAATTTGAAATGCATTTTTCGAACAGAAATATTCGTACGATAAATGAATTCAATGGTGTCTTCTTCATCATTACTCTAGTATAATAATACCGCTATACAGTTCGGAAGTTAAGATATATAAAATGTTTTACCTCACTTTTCTTTTTCTTTTCTTTTTGTCTGTAGCTAAGGACTGTACTGTAGTCCCTACAACATACGATAAGTACCAGTACAAGGATAGCTGTCTTATTTTTCTGGATGATGCTCCAGTCAATCAACCCACCGCAAAATTTGTTTGCACCGAAGTAGACGCTAATGGCTATCTTGTAGAGATTAAATCTCAAGAAATGCAGTCTTTCATTGAGAGTGTGATTAATGATCAGTCCTACCAAACAGCCAACTGGTGGATTGGTCTCGAGGAAGGGGATGATCGAACCTGGGCATGGATTGATGGTAAGCAATCAAGTTAATTTATAAATATCATATTTTTCTATTGCTCACCTCGACAATAGATGCGACGGAAGAGGGTTCACTCTGGGAGTGACACAAACCTCACGAAATAGTGGGACATGTGAGTTGGATTTCAGGACGCGGGGTGGGGGTGGGGGGGGGGGTTGCACGTGACAAAGTTACCTCAAAACTGTAAAAAATAAATGTACTCTCACTTTATTTTGCACCACAAATTCCGATATTGGAAAAAATCAACCAAAAGGTACCCATTCACTAGGATTTCATTATGATTTAATTGTTTCAACATTATCGCACTTTTTAATTAATTTTCCAACGAAACGGCATTTCTTCTGCATAACAAGAGGGGACATCTCATTTACCAAATGTATAAATGCATACTTTTTTAATAAACAAGGGCACTTCGTTTTTATGACAAGGAGGACCTTTTATTTTGGGGATGCAATCCCCCCCCCCCCTCCCTCACCTCGGTAGACAACTTGACTCGGATAAGGGTCATTAATCATTAATCATTGTCATTAATTCATCAACACTTACATTCTAGTAGGAGAAAGTTTTGTGACTCGACCTGCTGTTAAATTATATAACTACGAGAAAGGGCTTTCTTATATATTCTTTTCCAGATGAAAGAATCAATGATTACTTTTGGGCACCTGATGAGCCAAACAATGAACTCGAAAAATGTCTCAATCTTCTGCCAGAAAAAGATTTTAAATGGAATGATGATAAATGTGAATACATAGGTCGAAACTACCTCTGTCAATATGGTAACTTGGATTCTGTATTATTCCTTAATAACTGAAATGGTCTTTGTAATAAACTTTAATACTTTAATTGATTAAAATGGGTTGATGTAATCATTTAAATAGTTAAGGGCACAATTTATGGTTAACTTTAAGAAAATTTTTCCTGTTAATTTTTGTTTGTTGTTTTCTAAAACAGACTGAACGAAATAAATCGCAATATCACATATCTCTTTTGAGTTTCATATTTTTAGTCATAGCTTAAACCTTGATTTTTTTTTAATTTCGTTGTGAAATTAGCAAAACAGAGAGACGGGAGTCAGATTTAATTGTTCCATCTAATTGCATGGTTCAATCTATACTAATATAACGAGATTGTTAATTTTTGACATAGTTTTAGAAATTTCCAATGTGTCCATCGGAATGTCAGTATAACAAGATATGTGCACAAGTCTTGTTGTTGGGAGGGATCGGTCACTTTGAAATATGACTTGAACAGAGTGTTTGTCATGAATAAAAAGAATGCTAAATTTACCCCAAAATATGCTGCGTATTTTATTGATAGTTTAATAAATATAATAGTGTCATATTTAGTCCTGAACAGTTTGTAGAGCTCGTCAAAATTAATCATTCGGGTGTAAATTGCTTTTTCTTTTTGAATACACAGGGCAAACAAAGTGTGGAAATCCTGGGGCGCCGTTCAATGGCAATTCCTCTTCATCCCAAGCTTCATTCAACTTTGGAGAAACTATAGATTTCTACTGCAATGATGGTTATATCTTAGATGACTGGTCCTTGGAACGCCTAACATGTAAAAACGACAGCAGTTGGAGCCAAGTCCTTCCTTCTTGCGAAAGTAAAACACCTCATTTCACACTTAAAGTTCTTAATCTACAAAATGTCGTGAGCTAATCGTCATACGACAAATAATAACTCAAATCTATAAAAGATATGTTTCTACATTAAGTAAATATTTATCTAAACATTAAGCAATGAAGAAGACGTAATTAAATCAATTTAATTGAACGCTGTAAACTTAATATTGTGCCTCTAGTCGTCATTAAAAACGACATGGCTTAAATATTTTTTTCCATTTTTCAAATAAATTATATCGTCTAATTTTATTTGCACTCATTCTCATAGGGAATACATGTAGTGGGCCAATTCCAGATATTCCATATGCATCTTATACAACGGTGTCTGAAGAATACCGCGGAATCGTTTATTACTTTTGTACGGACAACTACTATCTAAGCGGTTATCCGGTTTCTGTCTGTCAAGCAGACGGTAGTTGGTCTACGCCAAACATGACTTGCAAAGGTAGGTCTAGTCATACTGTAACTACGTAGTAATTGATACCACGAAAGCTACTAAATGATCCATTCACAACAAATGTTTTTTTTAATATTTTTGTAATAGGTTTCAAGTCACGAATGTCGCCGCCAATAATGCATTAAACTAGTTAAGATATTTAATTGTAGTGTGATATAATTTTATACACAAAACCATTTTAATTGATCACAATTAATACATTTCGTGCCTTTCTATTCATATCTACCTAATATTGAATTTTTGCAGACCCTTTTTTCATTTTTGTTTCTGCTCAAATATTATTTCATTCTCACCATCAAAAGATCATTTAAGACTATTGCGGAGGGGATACAGTTAACGCATTGTTAAAAACCGAGCACCTTTCACTACCAAGAGAAAATTGGCGACTCAACCTGACGGTGCCTTATGTCTTAAAGATAATTAATTTTCTTTTCTTTATCTTTATTCAAATATTCCCAAAACCATAGAGATGATTTCAACTACGCAACAAACTACTACAGAAGACTTCACCACCCTTCTTCCTTTTCTGCCTTCTACTGAAATGGAACATATAACACCTGACTTTACAACAGAAGTAACATTGGAAACAAGTGAAGTACCATCTTATATGAGAACGGTATTTATCGACACCACGACAGCAGATGCAGTGACATCGCCCGAGTTAAAGACCAACACAGAACACACCACGGAGAGAGAAATAGCAGTCACGGTTGAAACGGAACCTCCACTGGATGCATCTGACCTACCGACAGAGGCCTTGAACACCATCCTAACAGAAGTAACATTGGAAACAACTGAAGGACCATCTTCTATGAGAACGGTATTTATAGACACCACGACAGCAGATACAGTGACATCGCCCGAATTAAAGACCAACACAGAACACACCACGGAGAGAGAAATAGCAGTCACAGTTGAAACGGAACCTCCACTGGATGCATCTGACCTACCGACAGAAGCCTTGAACACCATCCTAACAGATAAAGGTACTGAAGTTACTTTACCACAACGTACAGACAATACCACTCCACCAAATTACAAATCGACATTTGAAACCACCGATGTACTCACTGGAATATCTTCAATCAAAGATATCACCGACACCACGTCTGTTCAAATTACGGAATATGTTAGTAACGAAAATATTGTTTCAACTGATAGTAATTTATCAACGACGAAAGGATCGGAAAATATTACAGATAACAAGGATTCCACAACAGATCTCACTAATGCTGCATCTACTTTAGACAGCAGCACACTTCAAACAGAGTGGAGTACTCAAAGTCCTTCCAGTTCGGATGCTGTTTCAACGACACCATCCATCCACAAAGGGACGAGAACGCAAGAGCCGACTGGGTCATCTTCATTTCCCACGGAAATATCGTCGCCTCGCTTGAGCACCTTTGGTGATATTGAAACTACCATTAACAGCGACAGGACGACTAACTTTGATGATTCTTTATCGACAAATTCGTCTCCGCCATCTCCCAAAACGATATCATCGACATCGACAGGGTTAACAGAGTCGTCCATCTTCACGTCATCTACGACAGTCGAGGGTCCTCGTTCAGATACTACTGATAACATGGAAGCTACGACTATCATGGATAAGACGACAAACATTGATGTTTCTACATCGACGAGGAATGCAATCAGCACCAAGCAGGCACCAGCTTCCAGCACCACCGGTACGTCAACATTTACAACCAGTCAAGAAATAGTCATATCTGAAAGACAGACGACTCAAGACCCTATCGTGACAAGAAAACACACCACATTACGGCATCCAAAATCCTCGATAGTACCTCCTACAGTTATTGCAGCTACGTCATTATTTACCGAAGGATATCGCACAGATGAGTTTACAACAACACCTGACTCTACATTTCTAGAAACAAGTGTTATTTATGAAACATTTACATCGGTAGGAGTGACAACAAATCTTAAAGAGCTAATAACTTCTCGCCGTGTTACTGAGCCATCGTCTGGGGAGCCTTCATCCCAATCTCAATCTGTGGCGTACTCTAAGGAACCTGCAACCTCCAAAGAGCCATCTAACAAAGGTTTGTGAAGACTTTTTTATATCAATTGATATTAGTATGATCTTTCTAGTCAGTCTCTTGAGTATCTGCGAAAGTCAGTTATTTAATTTTTCTTTTAATAAAGTAAATTACTAGACTCTAGTAGACAACATATAAAAGAAACTGATGGACAACTTGTAAATTACATTTCAGAACGCATGTTGCGCTGTCTTATTTTTTGATGTGGTGTGTTATCTTGTGATGTGATGTGTTGTGCTTGCTTGTGTTTTGATGTTCTTGTGTTGTGTGGTGCTGTACTTTGCTGTGAAGTGTACAGTGCGACAATGTGCTGTGAATATCTAATTTAGTATTGTGATGCGTTGAGTTACGCTATGTTATGTTACATGACCTCATGTCATATGTTATCAGTCCAACCAGTCACATAAATGTGGATCTCAAGCGGTTTTCAGAGGACGCTGTCATAACGCATTGATACAAGTTTACTGACGCTCAAAGCTTGAACTTAGTTTACCGGATAAGATTGAAAAGTAGAACTGCATTCGCCTGCAAATGCGTAGTATTGTAGTGCACGTGGAGTGCTTCAGTATTAGGAAGAACTTTTCGGATGTTCATGGTGTTCTTTTTTGGGTGGACAACACACGAGGGAGTATAGTCATGTAGGTACCTAAAAAGTGGGGGGGGGGGGGCTTGACACTGTCTTGTGAGCGCCGTGAATCAGAGCCGTATATAGAGATATACGGCTCTGCCGTGAATGGTTTATAGAATAAGTTGACTGCGCAGCTAGCCTCTGAAACTGCAAATGGACAGCGACTATATGAAATTTTTAATGTTCCAACGTCTAGTCATGTAGGTATCGTTTCATTGGCATGTAATGCCAATATTGAAGCGTGCAGTATTATACGGTACTGGGTAGGGTTAGTAAAATTATACCGTTCAACGCGAAAAGGTGCATTATATTATGTAACATTTTGCTCTTTAATGTTAAATATTTATATACTACACTGTGTCTCATAAAGATATTCACAAAGTTTTCACATGACCAATAACTTCGCATTTTTCGTTTGTTTCTAAGACTGAAGTTAGCTTGTTTATCTTTCAACTTTCGCTTTTTCCTTTACATTAGAGTTACAAATTATTGAACTCATGCCTTTCTCGTTATTCCCACAGGATTGATTATAGGTTTGTCTGTGGCTTCATCTGTCGTTTTTCTGTCGCTATGCGCCTGGATTTTATTGTTCGTTGGACTGGGTAAATCCCCGGGGTAAGATTCTACTCTGAATCAGTTTTAACTCCCCAATGTGCCTTTTTTACACTGGTCATGAGAAAACTAACTTTTCATGTATAGTTATGTGCGCAATATTGAGGATGCGTTTATCTCAGACTTAGTTCCATGTGAAAGTAGTAGCTTTGATTTGAAGACAATTCGATTTGGCAATCTGGAAAACAAAAAGAACCCTTTCAATTTCTTGAGCTATTTATCAAATGATATATGTACATTTATCAGCGAGATCCCGCTAAATTATTTTCAACCTTACTTCAAGTTTTTGTTTTTCGAATGGTAGAGAAATATGTTGACGTATTTTTTTTTTTTGGGGGGGGGGGG
>JAIPMN010021616.1:3982-14619 GCA_020650975.1 Apostichopus californicus | reverse complement strand
TTTTATATAGCGCTTTATACCAGCGATAGGTCTCAAAGCGCTTTACAGACGTTATATTACCCCTGGTCAATGATAACCTGTCCCAGACACAATCCCTCCAGTCGGCAGCAGTTATATACTGCGCCCAATGACAAGTTACCTCACAGGTACCCATTTAACCCCTGGGTGGAGAGAGGCAAGTGAGGTAAAGCATCTTGCCCAAGGACACAACGTAATGAACTAGGCAGGAATCGAACCAGCAATCCTTGGATCACGAGTCCGACGCCTTAGCCAATTGGCCACCACGCTCTCAAAAAATGTCCGAGAGAGACCGACTAGCCCATCTTGTAGGGCTAGGTTATACGAACAAAATGAAAGCAGAAATGATGGAAATCTCTGTAAAATCGGTGAAGAATATACGAAAGTCTTTCAACCTAAGAAAAAGAGATATATGTGGTTAAGTTACAGGCACGGACCTAGCCTAACGTGAGGTGTATAATATATAGCCTTAGTTAGTATAACCATAGTAGTATTGAGTATATTATTATTAATATTAATATTAGTTTAGGTCCAACTGCAAGGAATGTGAGCCATAATGGGCTTTGCTATCACATTGCTGTTAATGTCTCATTAGTCATTGTGGTATTTGGGGAGGGGTTTAAAAAGATATCACTTAATTTAAACTTATACAGACTAAATACTGGTTCTCTTGTTTACACTGACTTTAAGTATACAATTTTCCTTCTTCTTCATTAGTTTCCTACTTTTTTCACTTTCTTTCTTTGTTCTTCATTTGGTCGCTAGCTCGATAAACTTTCCTAGTTTTTCTAGGATAGCAAAGCCCACATTTTGGCTAATTCTGAAGCACTCAATTCTTTGAATTTGTATACGTATTTTGACATCATAAAAGTGAACAGCTCCGCCAGCATCAATTAAGTTGTGTTCTTGAATACTTACAATGCAGAGCTACCTTTGAGGTATATTTAAATCAGAATGCAAATCTATATTGCGGTCTCAGTATGGGTAACCTACAGGATTCCGTTTTTGAGATAAGGTAGGTACACGGTTTTCATTGTTTTATTCTGTTGACTTCGGATGACTCTTGACCTCCAATAAAACCAATAAGGTCCCTATCTAATATGGGCACCAACATGCAAGTACGAAGGTTGCCAATAACACACTTTTAGAGATAGGCCTACGGGTGTTACAAGAAGGCAGCCCGCACACACCTGTGTATAGAGCTGAACTCACACACACCAGGGAGTTGTTCCATAACAACTCCCTGAACTCCCTGCACAAACATCTCAGCCAAATCGCATGAAATCGAACGGCAGTCGTTCAAACACGGGGCAAAAGTGACAAGAGTCGGCAGAATCGTATGATAGCTATACTTCAGTTGAAGCTTACAGTGATCTAAAACGCTAGGTGGTGGCGCCCTGTCATAATTTGTTCGTATCATGGCGGGTGTCTGGAAACAAATTACAGACAGAGTAGGGCCTCTATTTTCCTGGATTTCGACTTATTTGTGGATTATTTGGTTCATTTTGTTAGCTGTGCTAGTGTACACGCTTCGTCCCTTGAAGAAAATCTCGAGCATGAATCTTGGTAAGAGATAATTAATTTGTAATCAGTATTTTTCTGAACCGAAAATCAGGTAGGCTAATGTTACACCACGTACCTTGCACAATTAACAGTTAGACTAGGCTCGGCAGCCAGCCTTGGCCTAGCACTAGCAGTAACAGTCCTTTGAAACTGACAGTTGCATCTTGCATCTAATGCCTTACGTTAACGTGTCACTAACTTAGGCCTAGGCTAAATTAGCTTACTTACTTGGCGTATCTCAAGTAAGCATTGATACAAAAAATTACCACTGCTCAATGCCTTTCGAAAATATTCCTTTGGAATTTTCAGAATACCATCAATTTTCGAATTTTCACTCGAATTTTTTATCGTGTGCTTTGTATTGTAAAACTAAAACTTAAAAGCCTGATTTAGGCCAAAGTTAGGCCTGACTAAGTAAGAAACCAGTGGAAGTAAGAATGGCCTGTGTTGCAAGTGGTAATGAAAGATAGATAGGAATGATGTGCTATTGTTATGTTATTAATAAAATAAAAGGACAAGTACTAGAAAATACGGATGTAGGATAACCCTATCTAGCCTACATGTGTCTGAACATATTTACTTTGCTTCTTGTTTACTTGTCTCTGCACAACCGTCCATCTGTCAGATATGGATGAAGAGGTCATGGACCCATATTTGCTCGAATCGATCTGTATGATTATGTAGGTGATGATGATTACACGAGGATGCAGTTTTGGAAAATTCAAGTATTTAGTATGTTTAAGGTTTACTTTGATATATATCTACGCAGCATTATAATGACATACAAGAATATATGATTAACTGGCATTATATGTTAGACTTAGAGGCATTGGTGGGGACAGTTACTGTGAAAATAAAATAACCGTGATATCCAGGCTGAGAAAGGTCCATTTGAGAGGAAACAAACCCAAAGGTCAAAGAATTTTGTATCATATATTTGCATTCTTAAAACCACTTGTATATCGAATCGCTGATATTATTGTTTTGCTACTGAGTGAACTGACTTGATGTTTCTTCATATTGCTTCAGAGATGAACTGGTCATGAAACTGGATGGGGGTGTGTATTGGTTACCATGTATTATCATTGACATCTTAAATAACAGTAAACTGTATCATAGTAGAATATGTTGTGGAGTACCCTTTTTGTTAAATGGCAAAATATCGTTTAGGAGGTCCTAAATCCTGATACCAAATTTTGTTCCATGTGTAATATTCATGTAAATATTACATGAAACATATTTCTTAACATAAATATATTACAGTTTGTTCCTTGCCAGAAGAGCATTTAATTCCATGGACCAGACCACAAAAAACTAATAAATTTTTTCTTTGTAGCCTAAATTTGGCCAGGCTAGCTGTAGGCTAAACAGCATCTTAGCAGCAAATTTAGCCTAATAATATGTACAGTAAATGGTCAAAAAAGTTGTCACTTCAACATGGTACCTGCCTTCTGGGTTTATTAAGATCTTATTAAAATATGCTTTTTTTCCTTCTGACATCATTGGCACAGGAGGTTAATTAGGTCTAGACTAGATGTACTCTACAAGGAAATGCTATATAAAATATTCTTCAAAGATTTCTGAATCTTTAGGCAAAAACTACATTCTCATAGCATTTTGTATCGCAAAAAATATGAAGTTTCAAAATTTGCGATAATTTTATTACTGAATGTGGCAACAGCAGAATGAATGATTTAGCTGGTCAAAATAACTGCAATCAATCAACCATATCTGGAGTTATCTAGGCAAGATTATTAAGACCTGGGATTATACCAACTACAGTAGTAGCACCAGTGTGCAATAATTTCTCTTCAACATGAGTTTCACATTGCTTGTCACCAGAAGATCCTTCAAAGGTTGGCAAATTATATATCATTTTCTTGTCAGATAAATTGAATCTGGCAAGTTAGTATTCTGGCATTTAATGAGGGGTGTCTGCAGAGCACAAACCAGTCTGACATGATCAACACTGGTCAACACTGGTCAACATTGGTCAACACTTTAGAAATTTCAAAATGACAAGGATCATTACTGCATCCATGGAAGCATTTTGAGATGACATTGATGGAACAATCCTCTATGCAAATGTGGTTAAGCAGAATAGATGTGTAGTTTGCACACGTTGTACAGTATGTTTATGAGCTTCTGGCAAAAGTTCATCTTCATTCAAAAAGCACATTAATGACAAATATGAGAAAATTTGTAATCAGGATAAAGACAGGCTCATCATGCAGGTTCTCATTTTGGAAGTGAACTCTGTCAGGGAGTTTTTTATTTGATTTATTTATTTGTTATTGAACAGTAAAATAGAAAAAAATTCCCCAATAATGTACAAACTTTCAGACATCCATGTGCGAAAAAACAAACTGACCACCGGACAAGAGCTACGTACTATGAAAGCCTGCTCGTCAGTTACTGCACATGATACTCAGATTGAGCGTCTGATTTCGGGGCAACTCTATAAAAAGCACAACAACTATTTAAAGCAATTACTTTCAGCTTGAAGCCTGTATAGTATGCCAGTGAGGTTGTAAAGTTTTGATTTTAACTACTGTATGGTAGTTCAGCTCACAAAGTTTAACCTCCAACTTTCATGAATATCACAGAACATCCCTGAGTCCTTCTCCCCCCTCTCCCACCCCCCCCCCCGTATTTTACCAACATGTCTTAATCTAGTTCAGTTGTAATTTATACGTTAGTCACATTATTATCTCAAATTTTGATACTTAATTACTTTCCTTAGCAATAAGAACAGCTGCTAGTTGATGATCATTTAGGAGCATGATTTGAATGGAGAGAGACATCTCATTACAGTATTTATAACCATTGCTACTCTACATGAATAAATTACTCAATCAAGCAAATTTTGTTGTGTGAGCTCTGTGGAGTTGTCTTACAACTTCAGTTCACTTTGCATTGCACAAAGCCTTAGTGCTTCCTTTTCAACAAACCTGGTCTGTGGTAATGCAGGCAAGTTTGAAAAGACAAATGGAAGTGGTAATTACATTGCTCCCACAGAATCGAATAATTTTTTTTTAAAAAGTCCATAATATTTCAGTGTCAATTATTCATTGTTGGCTTCAAAGGCTACCATTTCGAGTAAAAAAAAATGAAAAAAAAAAAAGTACAACAAACACAATACAGATATAAAAAAAAAAACGGCTTGAGGGAACTTACTTCCTGTTTATTTGAGAATAGGATTCTTTAGACTCACTGACATTCATGAACTAAATCCGCATTAAACAAACTCCCTGCTGCAACGTACCATCCTCTGAAACCTGATTCATTCTGCAAGACTGCCACCTATTTCTTGCATCTCCAGCCACAGTGTTTAATACAAAGCTGGGCATTTCCATAGAGTCTGGCAGACACTTTCATCACTTTGTTTAGGGAATTCCTGAATTGTTTAGAAAAATATATTTAGGCTACAGAATACTACAATTTGAGGAGGCAACAGATGTTGTTTCAGGAGTTGAGCATGAAAGTCATCCAAGTGCTGCAAACAGTACTCACAAAATGTCAACTTTTGCAGACTTTTGTTTTCAAGACAGATGCTACTGTACAGCAGTTACAGTCAAACTTGACAGAAATGGAGTGTCACAAGTATGCAAGGGGTTTTCCACATGACTTTATTATGTTAAACAATAGCAAACAGATTTGTGACTTAAGAAATGTTCACTCTTCCAACACTGCAACCTTATCTACATGATAATAATAATAATATCTAGATTTATAATGCGCAGACTTATCCACCGATAAACGGCCTCAATGTGCATCATGATATTACCCTTGTCAATGATGACCTGTCAAACATAGAGACGATCCCTCCACATGGCAGCATCTAAACAGTGCCCAACTAACAATTTATCAGATTGGTCCCACCCCCCTCCTCCTCATTCATACAACTGGGTGAGTGGAGGCAATGGAGATAAAGTGCCATGCCCAAGGACACAACCTCATGATCTGGCAAAGGACTGGTCCCGTTTAAACCTAGATCACAAGTTTACTGCCTTGACCACAACACTCTCAATGATATCTAGTAAACTAGTATTTAAACTGTCATAAGGAATTCAATACATTTACTATGTGATGGGACTTCCTTGAGAATTTCTTGCTTGAGAGTACAGTAGTTATTGTGTAACAGACAATAGATTCAAAACTGTAGTCATAGTCATGTATTGTTAAAGGCGTTAAGGTTGGCTCAGTAATACCACTACACTTGGTGCTAACAGTAATGACTGTGTTTAGTCATGGTTGTGGAATAAAGAGTTTGTCTGGGTGATATGACCATTTCAAACAAACTGTAATGACAGTGGTTTTAATCTGCATGGAAATTGCCTGAATTACCCTAGTTGTATTATGTTGGAACTTTAAATCTGTGATATCTTCCCAAGTAGAATTATAAGGGTTTTTATTAACTGTTTGGGGAAGTTGTTTCTGAGTTCTGACAGTTATCAGATACTGTAGACTAATAATAATGGAAGGGCTTGTGTCTCCTTTAAAGGTAGTTGTCTTTATTTAACAGTGCCATTGAACTTAAAATATGAAACAATCGTCTTGCATATTAAACCTTCGTGCTAAACCCATTGAAGACAATTATACTAAAATATGAATTTCGTGTTTAAAAGCTCTAGCACAATCGTTTCCTGTACATACTGTATTTGTTTATATCGCCTCAGGTATTGTCTACATCCAAAATGAAAAGTTTTTCCTTTGTTTCCCATGTGATTAAAAAAAAACACACAGTTTAGGTACTTTTGGCAGCAACCTTTGTTGACCTAAAAGGTTTGTCCTAAAAAGTCTAAGCAGCTAATTTTGAAAGAGTAGAGACAGTTAAATTAATGGATGTATTCTGTGTGCTGCACCATTGATGACAGATACCCGGGTCCTGTGCTCCACTAAGTACCATTAATGCGTTACTAGATGCTCAGAATAATAACATTTGGTTATAAATCTCATTTTGCTACAGTACACTGCATTTTGAAGAAGAAAAAAAAACCCAGTTATGATCCTTGCTGGCTGACAGCTAAATAAAACCTTGCGCTTTGTCAGAATTTATTGTTGTGATTGTTTAATGGAGGATTATCCCTTCATTTATGAATAAGAGAATTTCAAAATCCATAAGTCAAGTTTACCTGTTCCTCGACAACCTGTACATAAATTTTGTCTGCTGTGTCCTTTCTTCGAACTCTCCCTGTAGTATCACACAGCTGAACGGAGCTGTCGGAAACTCTCTTGCCTCCCTCTAACATATATTTCACGCTGTAAGAAATCTTGTTGTTACCATAGTAACCAACTTGTCTGACAGGAGATGTTATCTGTTGTCTATCCAATTGAGGGGAATCCAATGTGCTGGGCGTGTGCTTTCATCTCACTGTGTGTTTGATCAGGGTTTGATGGCACAACAAGTAGTGGAATTGAAGACAGCTCAGCGAGGAGAGGCAGTTGCAGTTTTTTCTTTTGTGCGTTCAGATTGCATTATGACCAGCTGATTGTTAACGTGTGTATGTCATATTGCTTGTGAACTCTTGTTTTGTTTTCCATTCAAAAGAAGCGATCTTAAGTTTGTTTTTTTCACGTGATACCTTAGAGGAATACAAACTGGATTACAACAGTAAGTAGTCAATTCTTTACGACTTTTACGTAGTCGCGGATGTGGTTTAATTAAGGCGGCTTGATTGCGAGATGTGAGGGCATCAACATGTGCAAGCAGGGAAATTTTGATCTCGTCCCACGTGTGGAAGTTGCATTGTCTAGTTGCTGTGCATGCGTTTGACTTGTAAATTGAACATATGGTTGGGATAGTTGCGGCGTGACTTATTGCATTCTAGGAGTTGGTATTTATGAGCTCAATGCTTGTGTGTATACTAGTACAGTGCATAAAATAACATGGCTGCGTGCAGTAGCAAACAGAGTCACTGGTAGGAGTCTTGAATCAATCGTTGACTAATACATGTATGTCTATATTGATATCAAAGTATGAAAACGACATAATTATCTTGTAAAATTAATGACTTCTGAAGATATTTTTGAATAAAACTATTTGCACAATTCATATGAACAAAGACTGGTCGTATCAAGAAATAAATCATGAATCATAAGTCATGAATAAAACCTGCACATTATAAATTTTTCACTGAAGAAATTTTTTGGAGTATCTGCCAATAGTGATCTTGTTTATTAGTGGCAACAATGATAGTTGGAATGTCTCACAGCCTATCTTTTTGGTTATTCTTTTTTTAATTTTGTATGGCCACAGTGTATTGTATTTAGGCTTCACTTGGTTATAATGTAGGTTATCATTCAAATGCTTTTTACAAACTTGCATCTTTAAGGCAATTAACCTTTAATTAGGGGCCATTTATAATTGTAGGTATATACTCTATTAATTGTAATGCATCATGTTGAGGTTTTTGTTGAATGCTCTTTTTGATCTATTTGATAATACATACAGTGTCTAACATCATGATAAACTCAGTTTCCTTAAATACGTAATGAAGGACGAACAAGGACCTTGACAAATTTGCATCAGTAATAATTTATACATGATATATCCAGTAGCAGTGTGCCAGCTGGTCAAATTGTGCTATATAATTGCAAAGATGTGATGTTTTCACACAGAAAAGATGTTTCACGGTATGATCAAACAGCTTAAATCATCCCTCTCGTCTCATGAGATGAAGGAGCATCAGACATAATTCAAATTCAACCCTTCTAGCATCGAATGGTCTACCATCATTTTCATTCTGATATTTTTCTTCAAGGAAGAGTAAACTTTCATATTCATAATACATGTATCATTTCCCTTATTCTTTTATCAAATTTGCTGAAGTGTAAAACCGATGACAAATTTTGAAATTCTGTCATTCCTGCAGTAAATTATGCCATAAAAATCATAAGTCCTGGATTACATTTCATCCCACCAGTTCTCAGCGTACATATTTATCATACATTAGGGACTCTTACCATAATACTTGTCATTATTTGGTGGCAGCTACCTTCATAATGGACTGAATGTTGCTAGGTTGTGGACTGAAGATGTCCACACACCACAGTTGCTGTTTGCCACTTGAGGATACTATTGCACAGGTTGAGGGCATTTTTAAGGACCTTTTTTAAATCCCATATGGAAAGTAAGGGTCTCTTTGGTATGGTAGTCTCAGATTCTTTCGGACATGTACCTGTTGAGTAGTAAATTTATGCCCAAGATCCTTAGTGTGCAGTGTACATACATGTGTGACATGTCCAGTGTAGAACACAGTCCCAGGTCTGAGACTTGCAAAATAACATTCCATTCCTTTTGAAATTCCTTCATAGATCCAATTCCGATAGACACATTACACATACACACATACTGTATGGCCCATGTTGTGTAGACACATGCATTTTGGTGATGAGTCTCTCTGTATCTATTGCTTGGTGTGATTAGAATGACATGAAGGCTTTGATGTGACCAAGAACTTGATGTCTTTTACAGCAGTGTAAATATTTTAAAGCCCTCTCTCTCTCTCTCTCTCTCTGGGTAATTTTAATCTTATGATGTGTTTGGGAGTCTCATGTCAGTACATTGATCTAAGCTGGGTACTTAATTCCGGTTGAACTTAATATTAAACTGATCAGAAAATCAACAACTGTGGGAACTTCTTAGGAAGCAAGATTAAAGAATGACTAATGTTAATATATCTCAATTCTTTTGAATTTGATTATTTATATTATCAGGAACTTGCTAAAGCTATTGAAATTGAGCAGAAGGATAGAAATGCATTGAAAAAAGGGGGGAAAAAAGTCCATATTGAGTGTTTTAGCCAAGCAAACAATCACAGAAATACATCATACCCTGTGCTTTCAACGTAGCCTAGAATAAATTGGACTATACCAGGGTTGTCCAACCTACGGCCCGCGGGCCACAGTCCGGCCCGCCGCAGGTTTGCGTCCGGCCCGCCAGAGATGCTCTACGGTGCGAAATTTTAGTGAGCAGATTTATTGATAACAATTTGAAGCTATATAATCAATCATTCGAACCTTCTGGGTCCAAAAAACTGCATACAGGTCAGTTTGTGTGACACTCTCTCAGCGGAGGGGGGGGGGGCGGCTGAACTTTATTCATCTGTTTTATCAGGAAGGAAAATAAATCAGTGCGCTCCGCACGCAGTGCTCACATTTTGTTGCCTTGGGCTTCGGGCAAAAAATCGAGCGTAGGGTTCATGCGGCTCCCTCCTTCATCATAATCATTCCATGTGGCCCTCCTCTGCAAAAGGTTGGACAACCCTGGACTATACCTTCCACCTTCATGCATGACCCTCTCCTTCAGGTCACAATCCAGTCTTCCTCTTGTCTTCAGAATCTACCTTTCTGAAGTCTATATTTGTGTGTTTTTTCCAGAAGAATTTCAGTCATAAATCATGTTGAAAAGAAACTGAAAAATTTGCCATGTCAGCTATTTTTCATTTCTTGTCATGAAATGTCAGAGTGCGAGATTCATTGCAAAATGAAGGACACCATGAAGGAGATCTAATGAATTTTTTGCATAGAAATAAACTGTATAACCTCCAGTATGTTTATAGAGAATATTGTAGTTAGTTCCTTATCGCAGTCCAGGTTCCATGGCACTCATTCCCAAAATTGTAAATGGTATTTGCTCGGTTAAATACAGATGTTGTTGCAGGTGAAATTTCAGTGCGGCCAAACATTTCTGTCGGCGTGATGAATCTCGGGCATTTTTCGTAGTACATCCCAGCAAAAGATTTCTTCAAATTCATATATATTTAAAGGCAAGATAAATCTAGATATCAGTTTATGCAGATGGAAGCCATAGCTCAGACACACCCAGGCTAATGTAATATCGTGATATAGAACATACATATCACTGATATTCGAGCCAGATATATTCTAGGTGATTAAATGTCAGCAGTTCCCCTGAAGGCATGTTCAGTTGTCACCTGTGTTGGTTTTCATGATGTCACTATTTTAGTTACTGAAATTTGAAGTACACTGTAGCTGTGACTCTTGTCTTTGTAAAAAAAAATTTAAAAAAAAAAAAAAAAAAAAAAAAAAAA